>JABASH010000144.1:0-55263 GCA_019776445.1 Tomocerus maximus | reverse complement strand
ACTGTCGCACTGTCATTTTGATAGTCAAAATTATCCGATTTGAATTTCTATGCATTTTGATAGTCAAAATTATCTGATATGAATTTCTATGCATTTTGATTGTCAAAATTATCTGGTTTGACTTTCTATTCACTTTGATAGTCAAAATTATCTGATTTGACTGTCTATGCATTTTGATAGTTAAAATTAGTTGCTTTGACTTATGCATTTCGAAAGTCGAAATTAGTTGCTTTGACTTTATATGCATTTTAATAGTCAAAAGTAGTTGCTTTGACTTTATATGCATTTTGATAGTCAAAATTATCTGATTTCACTCTTTATGCATTTTAATAGTCAAAATTATTAATCTTAAACTGTGTACACGGCCCTCTTTACTCGGGCGAGCTTCTGTTATGGCTTGCCGTTCGTTTTTTGCTATAATACGTAGTTTTTTCTCCTCTATAACCTCCTGATTCTAACTCAATACCTGATACCCGCCTTTAATTGTTTTTAATATTTGGAAATATTTTAAATTTCTGCTATTCAAACGGTCTATTACTGTCCCGTCCGTAGGGCGGGTAACCTTACTAGTTAATAATTGTGTTTTTAACTGTGAATCACCGTGAAACACACTATGAATATGAACTAGCAGATATATCAAAATCAGTCATTCCAACGCCAATAGTATAAGTATCCGTTTTAAGGATCGAACTTCAGAAAAGTAATTTTGCTCAATGATTTGAATGTGATTCTGATAAGAATCTTAGAGTTACAATATATACAAAACCTACCTTGACAGCCTTTCTGATCTTAATGTGTTCAAAAAGCACAAACAGTAACATAATTTTACAGTGCTTTTTGACTTTTACTACACTTCAACTTCCCAGCACAATATGCAAGTTGTATGTTGTATCTAACAATCCAAAAATCCAATAGCTATAGATAACACCAACATAAAGTTATAAAAATGATATGTACAGGAACAGATACAATATATCGAGAATTTATATGGCAAATAAACGTTTTATCGAAATAAAGCATAATGTACTGATAGCTAACAAAAATTTTTATTTTTTGTATATTCAGCCAAAGTTTGTTCAATTTCTTCTTCGTAATCTAAAGCGTCATTCTCGTCCCAGTCTTCTTCGCAATATTTTTGACTTTCTGCCCATCTCATCTCTTTTTCTGACTCATTAAACTCCCTTTCTTTGGTCATGGCAGTATATAATTTCATTTCCTTAGCTCTGGCCACCTTTCGCTGTTTTAAATAATTCACAAAATCCGTAGCTCGCTTCTTTTCACTAAGCACTTCCGTATGTACTTCAGAAGCAGTAAACATTTCTGTATTATCATCTCTTTCCTCTCTAGTTTGATTTTGATTCTCACAGTGCTTTTCTTTAGCCAACAACATCTCTTTTTTCATTTTCATTCCTCTGAGGATCTATTTAAAAAACAAAAGTGTTACAATTGCAAATCGAATTATTTGTAATATTAATCAATGTTAAAAAGTTAATGAGATCATTCATATTATACCGTTTCCATTATTCTGTCACGCTTTAATCCTAATATGTCTTGCCGCATATTACTGCCATCTGAAAAATTAATCTGGACATTTTCTATACTGTTGTCAACATATTCCCCTAAAGTTGTTGCTTGATAATCATTGAAATCTTTCTTGAGGGCATCAATCTTTAAAGTCAAATCCGGATTGAGACCATTTTGGGATGCCAAAGGGTGTGCTGATGGAGGTTGAAAAAGACTGGCTGAGGCGGTCGGGACAAAATCCTCCCCAAAGTCACATTTTGTAAGCAATGTCTCAACTTCCATTACTTTGGAAAATGTTTTGTCTTTCACAAACTTTATGGGAGGCACAACTCCTACAACTCTTAATTTAGAACATTCGTGTCGTAATTGAAAAGATGACTTTTCCAGAATATCTTCAACAGTTGCATCAGATTCAGTACCTTTAGCTGCCCAATACACATTGACGCAAGAAAAGTCATTTGAAATTTTAACCCGAGTAACTTCTATGCCTAGACCAACAAGTTGCGTCGCTACATCTCCTGTGGCCATCATCCCAGTTATGTATTCCATAAAAACGGTGTTGAGAACTTCAACTCGTCGTATCGGTTTAACCGGAACGGATTTGTCTTTCTTATACAACCCATTTGGGGACGACATGAAGCTAAATTCTTCCAACACCTTCGATGCCTTCTGGTCCACAGTAAAAAATTTCTTTCTAAACATGATGATAATATTAGTAATAACATTAGCGTTTTCCTTGTACATTTTTATTCAAATAAAAAATTTAGTTTTTGGTGTTTGTTGTTACTGAATGTACATACAATATCAAATATATATAGTACATTATTTGATGAGCATAATATATACCTTGATCTATTTGAACCGGTTATTAGTTTCTTCATCATTCGACTTTGTCTAGCCGTGTAATCGGTGTTGGTTCCTCCAAACCTTACAGTGGTTCTTTCAAGTCCAATTTTTAAGCAACAAGGGGACATGATTGTAGTCCCACATCTCCTTATAACTTTGGAGCTCCCAGCTAACATTCTAATGTACGTTATTTCTCCTGGTTTCCCTAAGATCTATTTCTGAAGTAAACTATTACAAAAAAATTAAACTAAACTTTTAATTCAAAAATGTCAGCTCTGTCTCTGCTATTTCCGATCCGACAGTAATATAAAAATTTAGCTACATGAAAGAAAGAGAGAACCTAGTGAAAATTGGCGGTGATTGTAGTAGCAACTTGTAGACTGCTTTCTTTCTACCACTACTGAACTCAAAAATTATGATCTCGACGAAGTTTCATTGCCTATGGTCGAAGAACATGATGTAAACGATTCTTGAGATACCGAAGAAAGAACTGAATGCTGAACTTCTTTGTTAAGTCTAATAATTTATGTAGAAAGTACATTTTCTATTGCTAGTTTGTAGTATTGGTGCATTTAGGTCATTGGTGGTCTCATTTATTTCATGGAGATTTTAGATTGGGATTTTCCTTGCAAAAAATAAGTAAATTGATATGCTCTCTTTCGCTATACCATTTCATAAAACATTACAGATACAGATTGTGTCTCTCTTAAATACTAAAAATTTTATGACCGTATTGCATTGAAGCGAGGACTATATACTACTTAAAGATAATAATATTAGTCTGCACTTTTATCTTAACTAGAGTTCTGGAATAATTAGAAAGTTTTCTTCGGATCTCCGTGATAAAAAAGTTATGACGCCCATTCTAATTAAGTTACCACTTTCCGCTTACGAAAGCTTTTCATTTCCATACAATTAAATACTTTGAAATGCATGGGATCCTTTAATAGATATCCCAACAAAAAAGATATTTCAATTCCCTATTCCCATATCCTATTTACTGTAATGAGAACCACGGTATAATATACTTTAGAATGCTACAACTATAGAATTTTTTCCGGAACTTTTACAGTTACAGTCATCATGTGATAAAGGATATACAAAGACATTTTCATGGTATATGCAGGCAGGCATATTTAGGCCTGCATATACTTAATATAATTTTAAATATTACTAAAATAGCTTGTTCAGATTTAACTTGTTTGTGTATTCATAAATGCAATTTATGTACTTTTCCTAGTCCTAGTCTTAGGTACAAGAAAATTAATAAAGATTAGCCAGATTTTACAAATGCAGAATACAAGTAATTATTAGTAAATAGTAAGAGCAAAACAGCTAAGCTAACCAATTGAAATATACTAAAACGCTTAAAATATGTTAACACTACATATCTCTTGTGTATTAATTTACACAAAATACATGTGTGGACCACCAGCTACGGAATTCAATATTTTGTGTATTTACCAGTGTTTTATATGTGGATTCTGGATTGATCATCTGGAAAGTATTTGTGATAAAAGAAAGTTTTTTTGAGTAGGGATGAGAAATGCAAGGTTTACCTGGCTTAGCTTTGTTTCGTTTCACTCTACTCTAGTTTACATTTTCCTGCATCCTATATGAGATGTTATCTTACCAGTTTAGTTTGTAGTTCTATCGCTCCTAGGTTTTGTTTTACTCATCCATTTTAAAAGCCAGAAAATTTTATCAAGAAGTCAGTTTAGGTTAATACAATAATGATCCTATATAGCCAGACAACTGCTGAATAAATACGCCTCCAGTTTCATGATAAGGATACCTAACCAGCATAGTTTGTAAATAGGTGTATGTACGGTTGAGTAGAGTGTGAATAGTACTATCAAATTATAAGAAAAATCTTGGTAGTAAAACGGTCATATTGTACATGACTTCCTGGAGAAAGAGCCAATTAAGCCTGTGTATGTCAAAAGGAGCTCACAGACCATAATCTCTTCTCTTCTGTGAACAAATCTGCATAATTTTACATATTTCCCTACAACTTGGCATTCCAATATGGCTTTTTTATTCATGTAAGATGACTTTGCATGTCTGTCTCATGACTTCTGTCTCATTGCTCTTTCCACTCTTTCTATGCAATTCCCATCACATTATCCTTCTCTCCTCCCCCAAAAGCTATTCTCCTTTTCCACTCTTTATTCCCGTATACCTACCTACTTATTTTCCTCGAACTTAATGTTAATATAATATATCTTTATTTGCAATCCACTTTATGTTATGTGTTTCCTTATAATATATAATCATTACGTTTAGAAGTAGGTATCCATAATATACAAACATAGATAGGTAGATAGATACTAAAATGAACAATAAAACAGTACAGACAAATTCTCTGCACAGAACTACTTCTAAAAAAATCACATAATATATCAAAGTCTAAAGCTACCTACCATTACAATGGACAAAATAAAACTCCTTCATAACCTTAAAAATACTAATAATAGCAATAAGGTATAATGGAAGATTCAATATATCGCTACTATTATATGTAATTGTATGAACAAATAATCTATCGTTATAGCATTCATTAATATATTATAGGTCCTATGGCACTTCAACTACTATAGGTACCCGAAAATTTGCCCGAAAATCATATCAGGATCAGCCAAAACCAAATTCGTATAGTGTGTATGACATATGTAAGAAGGTTGGTCGGTACAGTCACTCAAGTCTGTATGGCTTTTATTTGAAAAGGAAATGAATAGGTCACTATCTCCTGGCGTGTGGCATTATGTTATGTAGTAGTGTGGTGAATTGGACTACTTTCCGCACTGTCAGTATTAGCTTTTTATGTATTGGCATGTGTGTTCAGTGAACAGAACTAAACTACTAAACCAAGTCAAAAATTATTGATCATAGGAATAGTAGAACGATGACAGTTTCTACAGTAAACTCCTTTTGGCAAGTAATTGTCGAATCTTGGGATGTGGAAGCAAGACCATTCATACTTTTCACATCTCTCCACTATTTTCTCCTTCTGTCATACCTACCGAGATTTTTGGGAGAAGTATTAGTATAAATATAGTCGAAGCAAGACAAGAGCAGTCATGTATGTCAACGAAAGACGATGAGCCCAAGTTCTACGTTCATTTCAGTGCTCAGTAGTTTTTTACAGGGTTCCTCCTATACCTCTTAGCTTTGTTGGTTTTCTTTAACATCCCATTTGAAATCTGGAGAAGAGTCAAGTCAACTATTTCCTTCTAATATGTAATATCTTCATAAGAATAATAATATGGCACGCCACGGCTCCCATTCACATAAATCCTTCCTTTATATGCAATTGAGAGACGATGGTTCAATTTCAATGTGTCCCATTTCAGTCCGTTCCATTTTACTTTGTCTTTACATTGGCAGAGCTTCATTTTACTCTCGTTCGTCTGTGCTTTCCCTCTGACTCTGACGATAACGGAATTCATACTACCTACTCCTCTCTGTCTATCTTTTGTCCAAAATTTAATACACATATAATTTCGACTTACAGAACGCACCATAGACCACTAAAATCACGAGCGTTTATTATTTTCTTCCAAGAATCATAAGTATTTAGCAGGAAAGTAACCATTTTGCAAAAATTGCCTTTCTTTGTTGCAAATCTGCCACCCCAATAGGAATCCATAACGAGGTTTATAATTTATGAAAATGCATTGTCATTGCTTTTGGGCATGCTATGAAAGCGAACTCGGGTAAACCACTCTGAACACAAATGTTGGTTACGCCTT
Organism: Tomocerus maximus; assembly: GCA_019776445.1. Classification (NCBI taxonomy): domain Eukaryota; kingdom Metazoa; phylum Arthropoda; class Collembola; order Entomobryomorpha; family Tomoceridae; genus Tomocerus; species Tomocerus maximus. The sequence continues at coordinate 49,141 of JABASH010000144.1, read as the reverse complement.
TGGTATTTAGGTAAGTCAGAATGATATAGTAAGTAGTACTCGATCCTACTCACCGCAACTAAAAATAAAATTGGCTTGGTTTGATGTGTGACTATAATATTCTCCTCAGTTCTACGGACTATGATCGTATTCGTTCCTATCCAACAGTCTCCGACTTCCTCCACTTTCTCCAAGCCAAGATTGCATTTTTTTATTTAGAACCATAAGGATTATAACTGTCGCGTAGAATATTCTTGCAAGCTTTTCCTGGTAACTTGCAATTCTTCCGTGCATCGGTTTCTGTCTCCTCGTATGTTAGCGAAGCCCAGAAGCCGTTTGGATTGGGAGAGTGCCGAGTGGAGTGATATGAGAAGATGATAGTTGCTCCCAAAGGACCAATATTCATTCATATTCATCTCATCTTTAGTTGTTCACTCTCGTCACTTTTCATTTCCTCCTATATTTTCATTTGTGGTGATTGGCAAAGACAAGGGAAGACTGACTCTGATACTCTGATTCTACACTTTCGGTGTGATACTAGACGTACGACTTACACTTACCTATAGGTACTTACATAATGTCAATATGAGCGAGCACATTTTCCACTCACTTCATCTCGTCTCACTGTCTCACTCATCAGCAATATTTTACTTAGGCCACTTAAGTTAACATGTCGATTCAATTTTGGTCTTTTAACTTTCCCATTTCATTGCTGATACGAATTTGGAAGCGGAATCGTATATCTGTAATGCACAAAACTACATACATCACTATGTACATTATGGATACAAAAAATGTAATAGTCTAGTCTAAATGTGAGGTGCATAATTTACTAAAATGGATTCACGCTATTATAGTTGTATTTTTATAACATATCTGTACTTGTGTAATATAGCTTGATATCCCTTTAGAGTTGTCAACGAAGTACTAGTAGTAAGCACAAATATACTTGTGAGTCTTATTTAGAAAATTTTAAAAGAATATGCCCGATCGCACTGAAATCATTGGACAACATTGAATAAAAATCATTGTGTGCAAATCTCTAGCTGAGCTGTCAGCAAATTACCTTTAAAGGATATATTTGTGCCACAAATATGATTAATCATGTAGTCAAATTGATGCTCAATAACCCTCAGTCTGTCAATACGGACAGATTATTTGACTAAAAATTATTTCTACATATAAGTTTCATAAGATACGGTTTTGTATTTCTGACGAAGTTGACTGTTGATGTATTTTATACGAAGAACCCCTTTTTGTCAATAGATTATATTTATGGCTGGCAATATATATGGTCTCCGGCGATTTCAGCCAGGCGGACACTACACCTCTCTGGGATAGTTCAGTCCAGCGGATTTTTGTACCCATACCATGCGTTGCCGTTCAAAAGTCCGCTGGGCTGAACTACCCAAGGGCTGTACTGTGTATTGTCCGCCGGGCTGAAATCCCCTAGACTCGGTTCGGTTAGGTTAGAAAAGGTTGACAAATTGGAAACATTTTATACCGTTTCTTAGAGATTGCCAACTTGGAGCTGCTGTGATATACGAAATTGGTATATTGGTCTACGTGAGAATCCTGAAGGATAGTACACATGATGTTAACATGGTGTGGGCAGATAGATAAATAATTTAATGCTGCGACTGTTATAATCACGAAATAAATCCAGATCAAACATATTTATTGGCATTGGATATGCAGTTCTAGTCTTGAGTGATTGAAAGGAAAAGGCTTGTGGTGGAAGGGATTGGAATTTCTGTATAATGATAGCTTTTTGAAATAATATTTTTCTGATTAGTCCCTTCGAGTTTCACTGCAGTTGCAGGTTGCAGTGTATGAAATGAAATGACAGAAATGATGTTTATCCGATCACCATCGCCAATCCTCACATCAAAAAGTAATGGTAGAAATTACGATTGTCTCTACTTTTATAACTGCGAAAGCAAAATACAAAGTATTAATATAGAACTCGGTATGGAGGCAGTCAGCACAAAAGCCCATCAAAGGGTCCAATGTTAGGGCAACCTTCGCCTAAAGTACCTAGACCCAGCTGACCCTTTGATCTCCTATGGTCAGCAGGACTCCTGTCAAGACTAACTATTAATACACAAATCGAAATCATTAGAAGAAAATATTTTGATGAAACCTGTGTCTATGTGTTCCATTTTTAATGACACACAGGTTGGAAGATGTGTACATTCAGGGTGTTTTCCTGCCAGTTAAATAACAAATTTTATTTATGACATGATCAGCAACCCACCTATCAGATGAGAATACATCACGAAGTAAATATTAACAACCTTGATGTCTTTGTTCATGCAAATTTACGCTCACTTATATAAATGTTATTTTCATGCAACCAATAGTCATAAATGTCATGACATGAATCACGAACCAAGCTTCTCATGATGCGTGAAATAGTGCGATTCTCATTGATGAAACTACTGACTATTGTGACAGTTGCCTAAGTGGATGAACATGGAAATAATGTAAACTAATTGGTATTTCAACCTGTATGTATGTTTTAATGGGCTGTTATGTCAAACAAATTGATCTATTTCATTTACTTCATAGACCAAATTGATCCTTGTAGCTACAACTTCACAAGAGAAGAAAAATCATCTATATTACATCATAACATGTTAGTATCCAAGAATACGTACTAAATTATTGTGAACTAATGAACGTATTTTGCAGACATTTACATTGTGCAAGCTACAAATGCTACATCACTAATAGTACCACTCCTATACCTAATGATATGCTAAATGAATGCTGATGCGTCTTTCTGTAATTGCAATTTTCGGAGGACTCCACATTAATGTGGCCTTCGCACACACAGCAAAAGCTAAACCTGAGCTCTTTCCAACAACTCAATGTATCCTTGAATTGAAATATCGCGTGCTGACTAATAATAATTCCGTGCATTGGAAGCAGATAATTTTCCATCATCAATTAATGAATGGCTTATTCAGTTCTGTTGGATGAGCATTACCATCACTGGAAATAATTAAGGATGACTTTTGCCCTTCTTTGTTATACTATTACACTGATATTTGTGCATGTAAATTATTTTAGCTGCTACATTACCATGCTTGAATCTAAGCCAAGCAAACTCATTTTGTGAATATAAATCGTAATGTATTAGGAAAGGAGAAAATAATTACAGCAGAAAATTAGTAAATTTGCAGTTTGATCTAGTTGCGCATTACTTGACGTTATTTGTATGGTATAGTAAGAGGAGTAAGCATTGTCAGAAGCAGAAACAAATGTAATTATCTGTAGGAGAATAAAGAAACAGTTAAATTAAGACGTAACAAAATTTCTATAATGTGATAGCACGGAGTCCAATGATAATCAAAAGTTTTCCCAGATCCAAAACAATGTAGGCTTATGATTTAATTCTGTAGTCCTAATCTTAGCTACCTTAGCTAAGAAAACGTAGCTTTCTAACGGGGAAACTAGAAGTGGAACTATAAACTAAACTCTTTACATCTCGACGCCTGCATGAGCACTCACATCTTTGCTTCACTTACACAGTAGCTACGTTATCAAGGAACTGGCTTCCTCATAAATTAATATTCGCATAGAGTAAACTGACTAAAGTGAGTTTTTAATGAAGTTTGTGTTGTGAGAGAGCTCAGGGTGAAAGCATGTCACTGGGTAGTCTACATGAAATGAACACTAGGATATCGTACAGATAAGTAATAACTACGGCACGCCTCTACAAATACAAGTACACAGTTTTAGGACGACGAATACATTACATAAATACAAACATTTCTGTTGAGTTGGTTAATGAAAAGTGCTCTCTTCATTCCATTGTCACTACTATACTTGACTAACAAAGACCTAGAGCTTATAGCCAAATCTCTAATCCATGTGTAAACACGTACAATTTCAGTATGCTAACCAACTGAGCCCCACCCGTCCATATTTTCCTCACAATTCTCATTTTCCACCAACTCATAATCATATCTTTCTATTGTTTTCGACTACGTTATTGTTCATCAGAGTTAGAGTGTTGAGAGCTATCCCTGTCTCTCTGCTCTCCTAGAGATGTTTACTTTATGTGCACAATCACGTATCATTTTGTTTAATTAAGCTATAAAATGCATACTTCACCCAGAAACGTATCATTAGTTATTACGTTAGCTACCTAACCGAAAAGGTAATTTATATCGTTACACATTTCACTTCATGTACTGCTCGAATGTATATGGCGAGTCATTAACAATCATTACTTTACTCGTAAATGTAATAATTAATCGCTTGAATGTCAACTCAAGGCATACAAAAGATACTTCCCTAATTGGCAACTAATATTATCACCATGTACCCAACTTTAGTCATAACTTGCAGCATAGTGAGTATGCCTTTTACACAGATCTAAGTGTAATTTATGTAATATTAAAATGAGTAGTTTATGAATAGGTATGTTAATTTGCATAGCATACATCCCTGAAATTGTGAGAATACCTAAACCACGATAAGGTTATGGTTACATTTTTTTAAATTGCAAATTATGTTAAAAAGCCATTGGGACACTTAAGAAGATTAATCATCGAATAGCAGAGAAGCAAATAGTTTAGAGAAGTAGTACAAGCGTCACAAAAAGGAGAAGTTGAAATCGGTAGTCCGCAGTCACTACATTGTGTCATGAAGAGAAAGTCTTGGGAAAGTTTACACTGTTGGAGTTATTAGTGTAAGAACCGAACCACAAGTTAGTGAAGACAAGGCAAAGAAAACAAAGCAATTCTTTTGACATAATGCAAGATACTCTTAGGTCAACTCCGCACTGACTGCAATACTTTATTGTGTAGTTTTAGTCAGTTTCCTGTTTTTCATATTGGTTACTATCTTGTAATCTGAATCTTTCCTTTCTTCGAACTATTAAATCAGGTCACCACATTCCAGCCAATCGTAAAGTGAGTCACGATGTCGACAAGTACAACAGAGTGTAAATATTCCAAGAATTTTCCAACTTGGTTGTACCATGCAGTGATAGGATAATGCGACACTTATGTAAGTTGTACATATGGGTTGGTGGATAGAATTTTTTTATTCTGTTCAGCGATGCATTCCTTAGTTTTGTGATTCTGTTGTGGTGCTCTTTTGCTTTCATTGCTACTCTGTTTTCCCTGTGTATCTAATGTACTTTATGCATTCCAGCATCTCAACAGTCATGAATCAGAACAATTACTACAAACGTCATAAAATCAGCGAAGAATTTTAATTAGTAAAATTTCTGTCTTCCATGCATATTTCTGCGGCATTTTGGGCATATTATAGCAAAACTTCAGATTTAGGGAAGCATAATAATAACTGCAGTTTTTTAGCCTCTCAAGCCATAAAGTAATAATAACCATGCCACGAACGTGCTTGTACTACACTAAGGTACCTCGAACCTTGTAAACCTACAGTCTCTAAAATCGAAGCATAAAAATGTCCTGACAAATAAATAAAAGATATACACCGTGAAATATTTAAGACGCATGAGGTGGACAGAATTTTTGCAATTTAAGACCAAATGTCATGTCAGAAAAGTTGCCCAAGGTTCAACTTTTTAAAGTTGGCAAGTGTAGGCACTGTATTACTTTTGAAATTATATCTATATGGTAAGATATATTGGTGTATGTAGAAATGTTGAGTCTAAAATGAACTCCCATTGGCATACGTAACACACACTTTATGCTTTCTCGCGAAAGTTGGGCAATAACTTTCACACACGCAGTGGAATAGAATGAAATGGTTAGATATTGTTGGCTGTAAAGACTTTTAACTTAATATGCTTACGCACAATGCAATCCTCTCCCCGAGTTGAATTTGCGTATATACCACATAATAACACTATACAACTTGCAGACATTAGTATACATCTTAGTGTATTTGCCTACTATTTTGTAGGGCGACTAAGAAATGTATGTAGTGTGGTGCCGTATGATAATTGACTTCTCGTAGCCGTTCCACTTGTGTACATTCCGCTTAGAATTGTCTTTCTGTGGTTAAAGAACTGGTGCTTTGTTGGCTGCTCTTTAGCTCGACTGGTCTACTAAAATCCTTCGACTTATTCTTGGGTCTAGTACTTCTTGCTAACGAACTTACCCCTACTTTCCATTATTGTTCTCTAGAAGAAACAGTTGACTTCACTTGAATATATGTACGTACGTAGTGTTCGATTATGTGTAGAGGAGAGAGTTTCCGACTGGAAGTAAAGGAAGGATGATGATAGTAAAAGTTGATCATTGTCCAAAAACACAAGAGTGTATACTCAGGAGGAATCTACACTGCAACTCTTCTACATTTAAAATTATGTCCTCTATTAATGGTGCAGGCATATATACACAAACGATAAAATAATATTAGACCACCTATACTATACCATTGGCACTTTAAGGATTGTTCAATAGTTCCAAAGTAACTACGTGCACACGACTCCATACCCTACTGGGAGACTTTTAACTGGAGAAGACAAGGCTCCCTTTTAGGTTAGCTTGGGCTTATTTCTTATTTCATTTTATCAAAGTCACTAGCACTAAGTGAGACAGGGGAAAAGGAAGTCAAGACTACTTACAGGGGGCCAATTCGATACGATAAAATGTCTATCTGTACTCTTAATGGCCATCACATCAAAGTTGAGCTGAGAAATAGATCTTTAATTGAATTTTTCTCTTCTTTCCTATTTAAAAGTATTTTAATTATCTTCTCTGTGCATCTTGAGTCTTGTGTTTCAAAACGTATGATCCTTATCGTTAGTTAATGTACTAATAATAAATATAGTAGTACGTGGTTAACTACCAAATAATACTACAGTATCGGGTATTCGAGAGAGTCATGTTGAATTTTGAGAATCTATATCTTTATTTGATCCGTGAGAGTGTAGCTTGTATCATCTTGTATCTTAGTCTGTAGTGTGTAGGTACTACATTACAAATATACAGAGTAGAGTGTGACTGTGTATTATGTAGTGGCAGAGTATTTTAGTTCGGAGATAGGATAAGAGTCCAAGTATTTTGGGAGAAAGTGGCATATGACACGCGTCGTGAAAGCCGCAGTTGGGTTGGCTCCTTTCTCATGTCAAACAGGGAAAAGGAAGTTGGAAGCGGGAGCTGGGTCTCAGTCTTTCGGCATCTGCCGACCAAATAGAATCTCCTCCTCACTCAACCTTCTCGTCCTGACATACTAACTCCACATTACCACTTATCAAATCCTAGTGTCGTCAACTTTCAAGCCCGGAAGCAACTTTCAGCAACAATCTCTAGCATTCTCTGCTTTTCTCAACTTCGACCTAAATACCTTCCTATTGTATCTCTGTAAACTAACTACGAAATAAACTGTCTCGATTTGACTTGTGAACTAGAAAACACAAATTCTGTGCCAATATCCCCCACTGAATAGTGTTTTGATTTGACACGTCTGTGAATTGGGAAGTGTTGAATAATCCAGAGTTGTATTATTAGAGAGTTGGTAAATATTGTATGTTGAAGTCGAAAATATCTGAGGTAGACACGCCATTGTTAGTGAGGAACACGAAGTTATTGGTGTTGTTGTAGTTGATAACGAGGTTGCTTTGTTTAGCTTAGTTAGGTATGTATGGCGGAGGAAAGTTTGTCGGAGCACGGACTGGTTGGTTATCTGTAGTAAAGTGAAGTGAGTCTGGAAGAAGAAAAAAAGTTGAGTGAAATCAAAAGAACATTAGTAGACGGAGTGGTGTCCTCAGGGGAAGAGCGAAAGTTGTTATTGTGTGTGACTGATGTTGTTTCCATTGCATTGCATTGCATCGGAGTGGATTGAAAGATGTTTACCTGTTGCCATTTGCAGCTCCTTTCGTGCTCTCTAAGTAAGTAGAGCTAGAGTGACGATATAAAAGGATAAGAATTTGATTGTGTGATTCTAAGTGTACATACACGCACATCGAGTTGTGAGTGACTGAGTTTTAGTATTGCATTACATGGACACTAGTATTGCATAGACGACGGAATTCTGTAATGTAGCGCAAAGGTAGCGGAACGTGATGTGTAATATCATTTGACTGAACTGAAGGAGGAAAGACGGAGGTGGAATATTTCTAGTAAACCGTTACTTAGAGAGATAAGTCGACTCTTACCGATGCGTATTAGTAGTAGTAAAGTAAGCACTACATAGATATTGCCTAAAATGCAACGCAATGGCTGGAACTGTGAGATGGTTCCTCTCCTGTTATCTAAAGTAAGGTAATCTAACGTAATGTAATGCAGGAGTATGTGTACGGATGTTATGTTATGTAGTGACTTGGCCCATTGTAAAATGTAATGTGGTCATTGAGCCTCACTTTCTCTTGGCTATCTTTATGTGGGCAACGAGCCGAAGCACGGCCGAAGCCAACAGCCGTTATCCTTATCTAATCTAAATGGACTGACTCATCATGTAGACACATTCTATGGATTCTAATACATATATGTAGCCACATCAACTAAATGCAACCTAACCCAAGGAAAACGAAGCCAACTTAAACTGAACCGAACCAAATTGTACTCCAACTAAAACTAAACTATTTCTAATACCAACTCACAACTCACTCGAGACGAACACCTTCTTATACAGACTGTTATGTAGTGTAGTATATATGCAATTTACTTGAGCTCAACCAGACTTGACGTTGACGTTCACTCTGTTCAAAGTGATGTGATCTTTCTCTGTTATTTAATACCGTGTATCCAACCAGCTTCCTAAAAGGCACACGAAACTTGGACAAAATGACTTTTACACTTCCCACTCGGTCCTCTACATTTCTTAGTCTATTTCTCTTTTGGTTATTTTTGTCGCTTCGTGGGACGCAAATCTCGGGTGCCTCTGCAGAGAAAATACCTCTTGGTAAGCACAACAACAGTCTTGATATTTTTATTTACCTTTGAACATCTCCCTTTCTAAAGGTGTAAGGTTTACAAAGACCTTCACCTACATACCACTTTAATACATTTTCAACCAACTTACTTTTCCTGACACAACGCATTCTTGTATTTTTAGAATCCTTTCCCAACACATTCCCAACTTGTAATACTACGTACTTACACTCGTAACATTTTTAGGAGTCACATTCTATTCTTCCGAACTATGTAATTTCTATCGTAAGTGCATTAATGGACCAATTTTAACTTGAACAAAAGTAAAACAGAGCTTGACCATTAACCTCAATAGCCTCGTGCTCAACGACAGTTACTCCACAAATTACTGCTTTTATAATCCTAAGGTGTTCGTACTTCGTTTCTAACTGCCATGGAGCTCAGATGTCCAATTGCATCATTGTATCATACTACCTATGCTCTCTGGCTGCAATACAAGACACAATAATACATTCTATTTAATGACACAAATTCCTCCAAGGATTTCGTTAGTTTAAGGACAATTAAAGTTCCAGGCCTGTCTCATAGTTTACCCTTGATACTTGTACTTACTGCTGGAAGCATTTTTTTCACGGAAAGAAAAAGAAATGACTTTTTACAAAAAAGCGAAACGCATTGTTTTTTTAATTTATTTTCCTACGTTTTTTAAAAACAAGAGCACAATAAAGTTTCTACGTTCCGTGAGTGATTGGTGAGTAAGAGAGCGAGATATTCTTGGTATGATCATTTCGGTAGTGCACATTGTGTGTGATATTAGTAATAATTCGATTTTGTTAATATCTAATATTTTCAACAAACCAAACCACTGTCATCCAAAAGTTTGACCGAATCGAACCAGAGAAAGATTTAAATTCAAAATGACGCAATCAGAGTAGGTCCATCAAAAAGATTGTATAATCTGGTCACACTAAGCGACTTAATGACAAAAGGGTCATCGAACCACAAATTAGCAAAGGAAGACAATTTTAAGAAACATCTAGCTATGCACGTTGTATGTTTATAATCCAATTTAAAATGAAAAATAATAATAAGTTCTAATTAAACAGTATAACACTATAGACTTGTTAGTGGTTGGCGAAGGACTAATGGACGCTGAAAAGTCATTTGGTATTAAATAGCAATATAGGTATGGTTGTTGGGTACAAAGGTAAACAACCAAACCTGAAACTTGGTAGTATATGAAACAAGCATTAAAATAATGCCAAATGAGAAGATATCGGAGTATCTAGGTATAAGTTATCGGTTAAGTTTTAAGCATATATTATACAAGTTACTTGAGTATCATTATGTCACACACATTTAGTAGTAATGATTTCCTTATGGTAAGCTTTCTATATTGCTATAGAGGTATTTAGTATGCATATTTATTTTTCGGTACAAAGTGTATTATCAAAAGGAGCAGAGTTAGGTATATTTAATCCAATTTAAGTCGAGCAGTGATTTCACTTTTGCTTACGCACAGTTACTCATATTGCTTTAAATAGGGAAATTCATAGCTGTTGGAGCATCTTTTAGGACGGCGATATGGAATCGATGTCAATTCCCGCTATGGTTAATTCTATTTCTCCAGATACACAAAGAGAAAGGCAATTTCGTTTCTCGAACTATTTTCATTTCACTTTGATTTGCTTTCTCTTCCTTTCCCTCATCTGACAAACAGTCTGCAGTTGTAACTTTCACTCCTCCTCCTAATCACCGTTCTAATTTGAAGTCGCTGATTTGACATGAATTTCGTTTCAGTCAATACTCTTCATTTCAATTAAGTCCAATTTGATTCTCTCCGTGCTTTGTATCTATTATATGGCTTCACTCAACAATACCCTTTCCATCCAATTTACATGAATTACTCCCAAGTTTCTAATAGTAGTCAAGAATCGTAAAGGCAATGAAATTAAAGTTTTAAAAAGTGTCTTACACAGTATTTAGCACTTGAATTGATTAAACAAGTGTATAAACAAACTGTAAGTAATATGATACTCATTTCATAATGCTACAGAAAAATCAAGTGTAGGGCCAAATAGATTTGTAGTACTCTAGAATATCAAAATTGAAAGCGTTATGTGACATTTATTTCGCTGCACATTTGTCTTTAAAGCAATAAATTACCGATCTTAGAATAAGCAAACATCATAGAAAGCGACTCCCACGATCAGTCACTCAATCAGTCAAGTTTCCGTTTGTTTGACTTTGAGTCTTTGAGTGAGATTTGCTATAGTGTCCTATTCCTATAGTAGGTACTAATGCAACTATGAATGGACTTCCTAGAGAGAAAGACTGATGAGATGTGGAAGGAAAACTCAAGTCAGCAGAGCCAAATCAGTCAATATAATGTTGAGTTGTGGTTAGTGGAGTTAAAATGAAATTCTGGTAAATATCATATATAGAGCATCTTGTTATATAATATAGGAAATTGTTACAGATATACGGTACACCTACTTCATAAATACCAAGGTGTAGTTATACATAGATGTGATTGATACCCCAAGATGATACTGGTAGGAAGGTAGCTATAAAATGGTAGTAAAGTGTAATATTGTCATCAGAATGTCAGTGCCCAAACCCGGATTGTATCTTAGCATCTTCTGCGAATGTCATATTATGTAGCCCAGTAGATGTTATTGCACAAATACAATGGTACAATAAGAGTGAGTGAAGATGTTGCGTAAAGTAAAATAAAGGAAGAGACGGGGAAAGCTGGTGAGAGCTCATGACTTAAATTGAGAATGATGCCTGTCTTTTGTAAAGATGAGCGTGAGCTAAGAGGCTGAAATAATGGGAAAGGATAAAGTGAGTGTGACGCACTCACTCGTCTAAACTTTGCTTGACTTTTAGTCTTAAATGTATCGTATACTTCTCAGCAAACCACACAACTACCGCTATAGCTATGTATTTACATTCACACAGATGAGGAGTAAGGACAGATAAATACAAGAGTTAGGTAAGCTATATGTTACGTAATATTGCGGTATTTCCTAGTCGGCGCTTCTCCCTCATCATAAGTCACTATTAAATTCATTGACTACACGAAGCCGAGACTCACTTAGGTATATTGACTCTGTCGTCGTATTTATCCCTGCACTTTTCAAGCTTTATTTCCCTCACTCTTCTGTTCTTCCCTCTTATTCTTCTCAATAACAATAAAAGAGAAAATAAAAGGGAGTTTGTTGGACACTCCATTCTCACTCGCTCGTCAACAAAACTCCCAAAACAGACACATCAAACTTTTCATTCAAAAACGTCTTTCAAAAGCTTCACAGTTCGACCGAGATGATGCTTTTGGAACTACAGGCATATTTTCGTAGTTATTTTCTACGGACACGCCAAATGCAATGACTTTAGATTAGAATGATAGGTTGCCATCGTTCTTCAGGGAATGTATTATAAAACAACATAATATTCCTTGAGATATTCCGTATTTGCCATTTGGATCAAATTATTATATCTTTCAATTTGAAAAAAATACTTCGCATTACTTTGAAAATACGTGTGCTCGATTTTCGTATGGAATCTTGAATTCACTGGCATGTACAAGGTATGTACATCTTGGGAACAATGGCTTTCCTCCTTGATCCTCATTTTATTAAATACATTTGGAACTCTAAAGGGGAATATGACAGTAAATTCATGTTTTTAAACATTAGCTCTGATTTCTTTTCTGAACATCCTACGAATATGATCACACTTTTGTCATAATTAAAATTGTATTTATGTGTGCATTTTTAAAAAACCAGAGCTAAAGTTTTGACATTGAAAATATTTTCTAGTAATTTTCTGACGATCGTGTTTCAAATGTACCATAATAAAATTAATATGAGACTATAAAATTCAGATTGAAGATCCTCTACATTTAATAGAAACTTTTATCCTCGACCATTTGGATTTTTTAATGATTAGTATTTTATCCCCAATACACAATTATTAACTAACTCAAAAACTGATTTTTTAAATACTGTGTTGCTGAATGTCGCTTTTGTCCACATGAAGTAACATTATGCTTTAAAATCTATGGAAGTTGTTGGTATGCGGTTCATATAAATGAAGTTTTTCACCATTTACCAGATTGGGATTATTCTTCCAATTTTCTGTAACGGTAAAGTTCAATTTTTCCATTTCCATCTCGAAATAAAATAAACTTTATAATCAGGAAAAGAAATACTATACAATACAACTCAAATGACTTTTTTATCTGAAGAATTTACTTCTTTATATAGGATTAAAGTGTTTCTCATGTGAACTGGGTGACTGTACTTCTGAGGTGAATTGTCAAAACATTATAAAGAATGGAGTTTTCTATTGTATCAGTATCGGTGGTTATACGGGTCAAGGAAGTGAAGTATCACACAAGCATTGCATGACAGTTGAAGATTTTCAGAATCAGTACAATATGACAATTGTAAACAAGCAGCATTGTTTTCCAGTACGTCAACCAGGAAAAGGGGTGCAAACAGTATGTGTTTGCAAGTCAGATTTGTGTAACAGAGGAGTAGCCAAGTCATTATCTCTTCCAACATGGTTCTTCACTGTGTTTCTTTCACTTCGTCTATTATTGGCATCATGATCACTGCGTCTCAATGAAATAAATCCCAATTAACTATCTGTCCTAAACCTTTGAAACGATTCCCTACTAATAATATTAATTCCATATCGCTATAAATTGTAAATACCATTTTATATTCATTGCATTTATTCATGTTTTCTTTCCGTAGCTCTTCTGTTCTAGTTTCTTATTCTTCTCAGTAACAATAAAAGAGAAAATAAAGAGAAGGAGTTGTTGGACACTCGACATGATTCTCACTCAGTCGTCAACAGAACTCTTAAACAGCTATATCTGACTTTTCATTCAAAAGCGTCTTGTTTTTATAGATATCGCCAAACGTAATTGAGATATAGTGGTCTGGTAGTACTATATGCGGCTTCAGTTTCGTATGATGCAATGGAAGTTAAAGTAGCTTAGGAAGTCGTGGTGGATATAATATGTGGAAGAGTACATGGCGTAGTTAACCGATGTGAAGTAGCTCTGTGGGATTTAACAATGATATACGAAACGAGCAAAGAAAGTCTTAGGCTGGAAAATTCCCACTATAATCATCTTTTTTTGCCATCTCACAAAGAATAGGGCATACCTAGTAGCAAAGTACTAACTGCATCAGAGATCATAGAAACATTATTAACATAAAATAGTTTACAATGCAGAATGCAATGCAATGCTGAAATGAATTGTGAAATAAAAATAGGGAAGCGTCAGAGAAGCGTGAACTTCAACGGTGTAATGTTACCTTACCTTATAAATAACAACGCTGTAACAACTAATGTACTATACAGTGTATCAGTGAATATTGTGCTATATATACTTTCTCTTTCCACCACCACACCAAAATTGCACTGTTGGAACTATAGTAAACGTATGTGCACAGGTGAAAGAAAACAAAAAATAAGAAAAAGGAAATGAATGTAAGGATGATTGTGTATGAGCTCATTCTTTTTCATTGGTTCTCTGTTAAAGACGTAAATAGTGAGTCAAGATTAGGGAAAGGGGCAAAGGAGAGTAGATATCATAATAGAGTAGGGAGGGAGGGTATGTTGAACCAGAGAGATATACTGAGGAGATAAATAGCAACAGTAAATAAAGGAAGGAAGGGGAGAGAAAGAAAGTTGGAGTCAAGGAAGGAGATTTAAGTTAGCAAAATGACTCGGCGAGTGTTTTGATTGACAGTAAGGTGTTCATGGGCCGTGGTCTTGGCGGTAGTCGAGTCAAGTCAGTGAATGAGAACGAGGCAGAACGGGAACAGGACAGAAAAGAAGAAAACAGAGGAGACGGGAGATGAGGGGAGCGATTTATCAGAGCAAAGGAAAGGAAGTGAAAGTAAAGCAAAGCAAAGAATTCTAGAGGGAAAGAAATAAAAGACATATATGAGTATATAGGCTATTGCACAATGTCATCTTGCTTATAGCCCTACGCTCTGTAGACACTGAGGTTAGGTAGGTAGGTTCCTTAGAAAAATATACGGGGACATTTCAGATGCAAATAATATGGAAATAATCTCTTTATGCACCCTCAACCCATCCCATCTCACATACATTCAGATGAAATATTAGAGTTCATACGGTCTGTCAGACGAGGTTGCGGTTTTCCTTACACGTCTCGCTCCACTGAAACTCAACCATTCATACTCTATACACACTTTCTAAATAATATAGCATATATGGTATTATGGCCATATACTCTGTCAGATACATTAAAAATATACATGCATACCTTGCATGTTACGTAATCATGCCGGATACATAAATACAATAGCCACCTAAGTAAATACAACATTCACAACAGATATCTAATAACTACACATTCATAGCGCACAACGCCCGATTCAATGCAAGTCAAACTAGACAGGACATCACATACAAAAGTCCAGATTCTCCTCACAATCCTTTCATTCGGTGTATATCGTAGTCTTCCCCTAGTAGGTTCACATTTCCAAGTGAAACGATTTTTCTCCCCACGAATTTGTCCAATATTAAACGCCTACCTCTGTAAGGGGACCACGCTAAAACAAGTAGATCTTCGTTCCCGGGCCCAAAAATGTACAATAGAATTCTTTTTACCTCTATAGGGGACAGCCCTTCAAAATATTTTGCCCTACAGAAAATCAAATGATAATTATATATAATACCTAATCGTCTGTTGCAATTTGCCAGGTGAAGCAAGTTCCCCTAATTGGGGAACTTGCTTGATTCAGAAGCTTGAAGAAAAGTAGGATTTTCTTCCAAATTAACTTATTACTAACATCTTCAGTTAACATTGGCGAATATGCAAAGTGTGAAAACCTTAAAGTTCCAAAAAACTACAGATTGTTTCAAATACTTAAATTAATTGTAATCTACCCATTTTTTGAAAATAATTTTTTCTATATTTTAGCTCTCAATATTGTACGCATAACTTAACACGTCTATAAATACACATTTTAAAATAAAGTTCCACGTGGATCCCATTTTTGGTTTTGACCCTCATGCGGAAGTGTCCTGTAAGCGAAACACCTCTAGATATAGCATATACCGATGATATCTTTCCTTTCGATGGCGATCCGCTTATTGAGGGAACACTGTATTGATCTACTTTCTCTTCATATACGCCCGTTTACTAACTGTATTTTTTTATCTTTGTAGCTGTCTACAGGATACGGGGAACGCATTATACAACTTTCACCGTGCAAATTAAACATTTTTGAGCCCAAAAAACAAAATTATAAACTTTTATTGTGAAAAAATTGTTTGCAATTTTTATTTATTTCTTTTGTGGGAAAATGGGAATAAAACCTCCATATTTTCAAGCTTTAAAATGAAATTTTGCTTACATGGTTTAGATGATGGTTCATATGACATTAATTAATATGACGTTAGTTTTCTCATACCCTGTATGTGTATAGTAAGGCATACATTTTTA
Source organism: Tomocerus maximus (assembly GCA_019776445.1). Classification (NCBI taxonomy): domain Eukaryota; kingdom Metazoa; phylum Arthropoda; class Collembola; order Entomobryomorpha; family Tomoceridae; genus Tomocerus; species Tomocerus maximus. Next base: position 32,842 of record JABASH010000144.1, on the reverse strand, counting down.
AAGCTATATAACGTTTTCTCTTTTTATGTGGCCAAAGCATAAGAGACTTTCACCGGAATTTGCATCAGAACAGTTAGCGGTGCACATGTGATTTTACTACTTAAAATTGGTAAAAGTGGTGAAAATATGTTATGGCATATGAAAAGAGAAAACATAATGGGCTGTTATATTTGGGACTATTAGTATATAATATATATGAATGCACGAGGTATATATAAAACGACCTCTGATCACATTGTATATGCATTTCTGCTCTCTTCTCTTTGTGATGTGGTGTGGAGTAGTCGTCTGGTGTTTAGGATTGGCGGGGATGTATTTTACTGAAAATATTATGAAGAGACGAGTGCAGTGGTACTAGACTGTAAACCACTTTGAGCTGTCTCCACTATATTTCTTCTTACATTACATTCTATCATACTTATTATAAATCTGGTGAATTCCATTCCAAGCCTCACTACTTTTCCCATCAGCCTTCCTTCTTTTTAAATTGTCTATTCTATATTTTCATTTCGCGTTATTTTTCCTCCACCACTACCTCTTGTAGTAGTAGTGCATGAGAATCTCCTTTGAAATATGAATGATGTAGTAATAGTATGCTGTATCAGTAGTTATTAGGTAGTACGTTTATGTTAGATTCCCTCGGACTATATTACTTAAGTTACATGTTCAATTTCCATGTATGATATTTCAGGTTCAGTGAAACTTATCTGGCTGTGCCTGTTGTAAGCGTGCATTTCACTTACGATGACTCAGCTCAACTCAACTCTATTTCTTACAATCAGTGTCTTAAACGTAACTTGTGCTTGGTCTATGATATAAAGTTTATCTGTGATATATATTTCCTTTTTTGCAGTGGAAATGGTTACAAGATTCCGTATACTAAGTATATATTACGTAGTATCTGTGTACAGCAGAAAGAGTGAGTGGTATGTTTGAGATAGTCAATTTGGGACTGTCTATGTAAAACAGTTTGAAACATTTTGCATGGCAAAAGTAGAATATGCTTATATAGTATTGTTAGTTAGTAGCATAAGTATCTGTGGGATGGTAACGACCGAGTTACTTACGATAGCAGTGTAGAGTATCATTTCTTTTCATCCGGTAATCACCGCATAGAAAATAGGACGTGTATCTGTACACATATGGAGTATCATAAGAGCCGGGAGAGAGTTGAATAGAAAATATGTAAAAAAGCTGTGTCGTTTGAGATAAATGGGATTTGGGGCATTAGTCTGATGATGAACTACCCGTGGGATTGGATAGCCATGGAATTACAGAATAGACAATTTGAAATAGTTTCGGTCCAGAGTGGAGCGAGAAAAGGAAATGCGTGCCATAATCAAAACTACAGAACAGACGAGAACAGATAATGGAAAGAGAAATTCTCTTTTGCCTCAGAATTGTACAATGCGATAGAAAACCGAATGCAGTGGTAGTGTTATATAATACATACTTATGTACAGAGAGAAAGGACACATGGAAATAAATAGAGAAATAGTTGGAGAAAGCGCTTTTCTCTATTTTCGCTTGCATTGACTATGGCTGGGTGTACCTTGTGAGGGTATCGTCTCAACGAAATAGATACATGGAGAAAGACAGCAGGAGTAGTGAATGCCATGCAAGTGGGTGCTGTGCCTGCCTAGTGGAAAATGGCTAATCCTAATATATAGACAAGTTGGATTTCCGTATGGAGTCAGATCCCATCCCTAAATTTAAGTTTTTCCTCATCTCCAAATTCAGAGTAGCTTAGGCCGTATGCTCCCCATCTTTCCATGCAATCCTGTACATACTTTCTTCATGTATATGCATGTGCATTTGAATGTGGATCTGTGTCTTAAGTCTTTCACTCCACGTTATGCTCCGTAATGTTGGCTTCCGTTATGCTTCGCTGTCATCTCTGACTGTTATGTTCTGTTTTTAGGCGAGGGAGCGAGCGAGCCCTTAAAAAACTCCTGTCTTTTCCATTTCCAGACTAAACATAGAATATTCTTATTATACTCTTGGCTTTCTCTTATTGCGAGACTAACGTAGCTAAAGTCGCCTTTTGGCTACTTCATCTTCCCTTCATGTACACACTACCTAAGTATATCTACTGCCACTATATATAAGTAGTAGTAATACAGTATATATATATTACATATATACTATGCAAACTAATATACAAGACTTATTTATATTATCAGAAGTGAAAAGACGTAAAAGTGTATGTGAAACAATTCTGCTATGCTTTGCATAAACCGAAGAGTCACGGAACTCATCTTATTCCGGTAGGAATTTCTGTTTATACTTGTATTCTATCTGTATACAAAGTTAGTTCGACCGTGTGCTATACTACCGAAACTCATGATAACCATATTATCTGTAATCCAGAATGCAGATAGTGAGATGAAACTCCCACAGATAAGTCAAGCCAACCGCAAAATCTTGAGAATTACAAATATGAATAGAATTGCATCTTTACTAGCTTATAAACATCTCAATATATATTTTTATTGTGGTACAACCTCTACTCATAAATCAAAGTTGTTTAAGTCACGACAGAACGAGTCGGATGTGTCGTTTTGGTCAGAGAGGAGAGAAAAAACTTGTAAACTGTGAATTTTTGCATTGTAAGGAAATATGTATGTTGGTCCTTGTGATACGTCGTGTAAATGTCGTAAGAGTTGATTCTACTTTGGTTGGTATAGACAAATGTGCCATTTTACTATTACACACTGATTTCTTACATGCATGCATGCCCATTTCCAAAGTGTAATATAAAATCTAGTCTAGCATACAATCAAATGGGATGAAATGAACAGTTCGCATATGGACGGATGTAAGGATGGCTTTTTCTCCTGAATTCTTTTTTATATCCATTCTATACATACTTTGTCTTGTATAATAGAAAAACATAGCAGTGCTTATAGTCCGTAGGTAGGTACGTAAGGAAGAAACATTTTGGTACGTAGTACTCGTTGCACCACATACATTTCCTGATGCCAAGATGTAGTTTTCTAAATGTACAGATATCCATTTGTCTAGAGTACCCAATGCACAAAAGTACAATAGAGTGAGGAATCTCGAATCAAATCGACTGAGTCTCACACACTCTTACTATTAGACAGATATACTTCACTTATGCATGCGCCAAAGTAAATACATTTCATACATAACATATCACAAGGTTTTGTTCAAGTTGTCAGCCAAACCGTAGGATTCGGAATGGGAAATGGTACATCTAGAAGTATAAATAGTACATTGAATTGTAGGAGAGAGAAAAGTAGAACTAAAGTGAGAGTGAAAGTAGTAGATTTTAAAAATGGCGCCCATTTCCCGAACATTTTGTCAATTTTTTGCCGCATTTGTGATTTGTTCAGCTCGGCTTCCTTTCCCTGTCTGCAATCCAACAACTATTATTCAGTGACTAGAGAAAGAGAGAAACTCAAACACAGCAGTACAAATAGAAAATTGTCCCAGTCAAAGCCAAAAAGACATTTTCAGCGTGGCTTTTACTTTTTACTCTTGTTTTTCTTCGGAGGCAGAGTGCATAATAGTTGTAGTAGTTGATGCAAGAGAGGCTGTACAAGAAACAAGTTTCGAGAGTAGTTTAGTTGTCTTGAGTTGACTTTTTGAAATTCTCCTTTTCCTCCGTCATTTGTTCTCTTCAAAATAAACCATTTATTCACAGTCACAACAGAGTCTGTTTCAAACTGGGTGTACAACAACGAGTCACGTTTCCCATTCATTTTCTCTACATATTTATTTCTTCCGTACGATTTTATATCTCATTACTCACATCCTACCATAATGACGTGAATATTCAAATTCAAAACAGTCGTTTACATTCAAAATGAAGTATCTATACAATATCATCATGAGTGGTTTTCGTTTCTTCTCAACTGTGCCACGCTTCCTGGAGATGCTGCTTTCAGATTTTGCTTTTCATGGATGTTACGATAATATGGTTAGAAATTACAAATATTTATACAGACAGCACTAAAGATGGAGAACTAATGGACATTACATAGACTTTTCTGGACTTTCTGACTCTGGTAAAGTTTTCAGGAGAAAGTGGTGAGAGTCAAAGCCCGATGTCTAACTCTGTAATAATTTTATGACGTATTTTCACTCGGGTTCCTTTCGAATCCCATTGTATCTTCACGGTCGCTGTTTTTCCTTTTCACAGATATAAAATATGTATTCTAGCTTTTTGCTCGTTGCTACATTTTCTGTTGAGCCAACCTCAGCCATCCATAACTGTTTTGTTTTTTCCTCTTCCCCATTTACTACGGTTCACAACTATTATCATATTAATCTGTGTTTGCTTTGAACCAGTGTCAATCTAATCTGCAGTCTCTAATGCCTATTCTTCTATTTTACGACCAAATGTACAATGTTCACAATGCAGACTATAATTCCTTTTTAATTTAATTCCAGGTGCAATTTTTGAACAAGGGACTACTCAAGTGCAGTCAGCATTTAAATACGCTCTGATGCTCCGGAACCGTCACACAAGCACGGCAGAGAAAAGCTTTGAGCTCCAGGCCTTTGTCGATGTCATTAATACAGCTGATGCTTTCAAACTTTCCAGAATAAGTAAGTCTTCGTCCGTTTTTCCTATCTCAATCTCAACTTCACTCTAATTCACGTCCTCTCACGATCAGTCTTCTAGTTCTGTCATCATTATTCAACTTTTAATTCAACGTGAATTCTATTACATTCATTCATTTTCATTCGTATTCAAATTCATATTCATAGTATTTACTTTCTACTCATTCTGTTCCTCCCTTTCAAACTATAGAGAACAAACTATATACTTTCACTACAAGAAATATTATCATAGTCGTAGTGTTAAATGGTATATGTGTAGTGTACTTAAGAACTACGGTTCTCTTGTCAAATTCATTTATCATGCTCACTAAACACATCTAACTGATCCAACTCCTAATATTATGCAAATTCGACCTGATAATAGCTGTTTTACGACATTTCTCACTCTGATACTAAATAGAAACTACAATATTTTATTATACTTAGTAGGATACTCGGATCACATATCAGAAGAAAATCTACCAGAGTATATTCATAGAATATTCATAGAATAGGCGTTATAATGAACTTAAGTACTATGCAGTCATATTTCTCCGAAAAGTTGACATTCGTCTGTAATATTATTCTATTTCGGAGTCAATTCATCTGACTTCTATTATAGCGACACTAATGGTGTAGCGACAGTAGTAGTCATCATCATCATTCTCCATCAACAATATCTCCGTTGAAATGAATTGAAGAAGACTAGACGCTGCTTTAACATAAATAAACTATTGAATTGAATTCATTTCTCATGGTACTAATGGGATTGTCAGCAGTTAAACACTCACAAGTCACGAAAGCACAGTGTAAAATGTTACTGATGATTCAAATCACTTCATAATAGACTTTAGTAACAATGGAGTTGTTATACTGCGATGTAAACGTTTTTATAGTCTATGGTCTATTGACATGTTTTGTACATGTAAATAAATTATCAGTTATAGTAAATTGGACTGCAAATCCAACCACCCGGAACCGTAGGTTAAGTAATCCATTATGAGAGCGATGTTAAAATTGCGGACTATATACAAATTCTTTCGCCTACCTGGCATTGTACACGTTGTACACTATGAGAAAAGTTACGCATCATGCAAATTTTCACCATGTAAATGCTATTCTAGCTTAAAAAGAGAAAAAATAGACTTTTTCCAAAAAATGAAACTTTCACTCCACTTTCACTTTGGTTATTGTAAAGACAAAGGAATTATTTTTTGTGAAAAAAATATTTTTTTGGGCTTTAAAAGGGGAATGTCCTTCAGTGAAAGTTGTTCTCTAGTGATACTTTTGTTTATATCATTTGTGTGTGTAACAAGTCTGCCTGCATGATAAAAATGTCTCAGCAAAAACGGGAAGTCTAAGGGTTAAATATTCCAACTACGATTATATATCTACTACAGATAGAATTTGACAGAAGCCAACTACTACAAACTACATGGGCCACTATTTATTTTCAGCAATGCCAAAAGCTAATTATGTATAATTAATTGCTCAAAGTTAAAATCTGCTTATATGGGCAAATAGGGGCAGATGGAGATTTAGGAGATGGAGTTTAATGAAAGATGGGAACTGGTTAAAATATCTTCATTATATGCTTACTGAAAGTGGACTTAGCATATAAGGGATTTAGTAATAGGGGTGTTAGAATGCGGTAGGTATTCAAGTATTCAAGGATAGTGATAGCGAAGACAATATAATTGAAGGAGAAAGGAGGAATAGTAAAGCTAGGTAGATTCATAAAGACAGAAAGTCTTATCCAATTTGCATCGACTAGGATTGCTTTCGCTGAAGTCCATTCGATATTCAGTGATCGTGCAACGTAATAATGTATGTACAAAGTGGGAGTTGATCTGACTGTTTTCATTCAGATCAGTTCTGTTCACTGGAGATAATACTTTGAAAAGCTGCAGGGCCACTCACGCTCTTGTTTACTAGCAGATAGGATTAGTCAGGATTTATTATGAATGTATCTATAGATTTTATTCAAAACTTAGCAATTACACAAGTGAGTCAACATGGATCGATTTGCAAATCCCTTTGTACTCTTCTTGGCGTTTTATGCAGAGTGAGTACTAACAATACATTTATTGCATCTCACTTTTTGAATAGATATATTTGGTATATGCTAAAAGCCTACTGTTTACTCTTAGCAACATGTTTTGCTATACTTTTGTCTTTTGTATCTTGTATGTATAGATAAAACGTATGCAAATAGGAATAGAGTAGAATAGTCAGAAAAGACAGCGAGAGAATATATTTGAGTATATACCAAATGTAATAATGCAGCAAACTCATGCTTAGCAAACTCATGCTTTTTAAGTCTATACTCTGTATAAATAGAATATAGCACAATATTGGACAATAGTAACATTACTTAAACACTACTGCGGAGTATACCTACAGATATAGCAGTACTACGTATTTACTTTGCATTATATATGATAGTGTACTATTGTGTAGTATCTGTGTTGTGTATTTACATTGGTACATATTTAATGTGCATACGCAGCAATAGATATTTACTCCATGGTACATAACTGTTCAGTTGCTTTGAGAGTTCACGCTTTGTTATTATATGCTATGGTTATGTGTTTGGAGAGAGCTATGAAGCTCACATTGGATTTTGAATTGGATTAGTTGTGAATTTTGTGCAAAGCTGTGAACCAACAATAAGTGTGCTGTCCATAAAATCCTTCATGATATTGTAGTTTTCCTTGAGTCAAAGGTTACCTTATAAAAACACTTAGAATTTACTACAATTGTAGTGCGCCATTAAATCATGCAATATCAATATGGAGAAGATATTAAGAAATTCTTGTTAGAAAAATCGGCAATACTTTCGGGAATTGATATTTTGTTTTGTGTGTCAATTGGTTGGTACGAGGTTTTGGCTCAGTTTTCGAGTATAAAATTAGAAGAGTTTTCTTTTGGCACAATTTGCAATACATTTGAAGAGTGTATGACTGCAAGAGGAAGTGAAGTGTATAGCAAGTGTGTTCACGATGCAAAACACAGTAGTAACTTAACGCATACTTGACTTACATACACATAGGATTTGAACGTACTTAAATAGAATGCACGGTACAACAAAGGGAAAGCTTGCTACATATAAGTGGCGGCCTGTTCATGTAGAGTTTGATCTGAAATAATTCAGTTCAAAAATAAATAGGTATATCTTGGAAATGCAGGGTAAGTAGAGTATGCTATGCACAAGTAATGCGTATGTATGCGAGCATACTTTCCTAGAGAAGATTATACATGGGCACTTACTATGTGTGTACATTTTGCTAAAGCCTAAGCTAGAGATTTGCTCTTCCTTTACAAGAGATAATTCTATGGGAGTAGGGTCTCTGGATTGGGATTGAATGTTGGCGTCAAAGGAGAGTCGTAAAATTTCCAATCTACAGCTCGCTATGCATTTTATTTATTTTTCCGAATAAATCGTCTGGAACAAAACAGCTCTAAACTCTCAAATCCAAACATTACATTACGTTACACTCCGCTTTCCTTTTAGCAGGGAGTTGACTTGACTTTCCTTGAACTGAGCTCAGAATAACTATGTGATGCTGTAGTATATTGGTGTTAGCGTGTGCTCCTTACATATAATATTCTGTACAAACATCACATCACAACAACACAAGCAATCCAATGACTTGCCTACCATTTATTTCATTATTTCTTTTCTCTGCTTGCTCATTCTAAGCAGGCCGTCTATTTTCACATTTGCAATCAACAGAGACAAGACTATGTATTGCATAGTTGCTTTGCTACTGAAAACTGCTTGTAGTAAATACATAAGTGAGTAGAAAGCAGTCGAGGCTTTTTGCAAATTCGTTTCGTACACATACATAACATTGCCAGAACAAAGTAGCACATACATACGGGCTATTAGTTCAACAACATTCTACTTAAACTCACTACAGTACAAAGTACATAGAAAACAGAATGAAATACAAATAAGTAGATCCAGTGCTAATTTAAGTCTGTTACGAAATTCGTTTCATTTCTCTCTCAAATTAAAAGGGTCAAGAAGATTTGCGATTTAAGGCGAAGCCGAAATGCAACTCACGACGAGATCAGAATATATTATTAAAGAAAACAATAGAAGGATGATCGTATTTAACTCAAGCTGGAAAAGAACAGAGAAAAGAAGTCAGGCAGTTCGATATTCGTTAGATCTGACTCGTTTTATTATTCTCCCATAGCCTTTGCCCTAACACTCTCTCTATCTTCACTTATAATAGAGGAATGTGTTTCCATTGGATTAGATGTTCATTTATAGATACTTAGTATGGGTGTCTGCCTTGTCTCTTTTTCTGAGTCTGCATATGGAGAAAGAAGGTTGTAGCGGAAGAGACAGATACAGTGCACACGGGATACAGACAGATAGTTCTTGGCATTTAGGTACCTACGTATGTATATTTATTATGGATATTGGTTAGACGGTGTGAAATTGGCTGGGTCCTCTTCCTTCCGCTCTTTCCCTTCAGTTACCGTAATAAATGGTTGTCGTGAGTCGTAAGTCGTAGGGGTGCTTTGGGTTCCTTTGCTTTACTTTTGCATTTCTTTTCCTCCTATCATGCTCACACAGTCAGACCACTACTGCCACGCTATGGAGCACACACTAGAACAGACACTAATGTAAGGAGATGAGCTTGGAATGCATTGAATACGGAACGCAAGGGCAGACCACATACTAAGTAAGTACATATACTTACTATGTACTAGTAGCACGTGTAAAAACTTACTACTTACTTACTACTACAATTCCCATATATGATGATGCTAATGCAGGGATAGTCGTAGTATTTATATTATAACGGATGTATGTGTACATTATAAAGAATAGTTCTAAGGACGTGAGTCAGTAGTAGTGCGGTTTGGTCTCGGCCCACACGTAAGTAGGAAGGACCGATAAGAGAAGGAAGGATGGGAGTGAAAGTGGTAAGAAATGGGATATTAGAGTGAAAAGAGGGGAAGGGAAGGATATATTGCATGTATCACTGAATGAATAAGGTGTTGAAATATAGGATTGTTCCCTCGCAATTTATGCAGTTTCCCTTTTCCGCTCTTTTTCCCTTCTCTTCTGACTACTATAACTGGGCTTCACTCCTTCCGCCAAGACCAGTCACTTCCACATTACATTCAATTCAACTATATACTAATATGTACTTATGTATAATACCTCTTTACTTATTCTGTGTATATTTCTCAGATAATGTACGTTGAGATAGTCTTATTCCGTATTATACGATTCCGTAACTGCAGATAGAAGTACTTACAAAGAGATATTAGATAGGGAAACGTTACGCAACTATTTATGTGTACTATAAATGTACCAACCTACCTAGTCTAGTAGGTGGGTATGTTAATGTTATAGCACAGCTAAAGAAACATACAACAGCATCTGCATGTATGTTCCTAGGCGGTTTCCAGCCTTGAGCCGGTGTGGACGTTCGTTTGTATATTTTCCATTATTGTGTAAAAGTACAGCTAGCTCTGGTGTCTGCTCTCCTTCCTACAAAGTAATGTAATATACGATAGATTCGTGCTTTTTGGGTCCATCTAGTCCTGTCTCTTTCACTGTACAATGCCGAAGGGAAGGGAAGGAGAAAGCTGAGATGAAAAGAGATGAGTTGATTTTCGGATGGTCATGTGGTGAAGGTGAACTTTCTTTCTGATATTACTTTCCTTCACGAGGCAGACGATAGAGAGAACCAAACTGGAACATGAACAAAGAAATGTCATAGGTAGTCATATACTGATAAAATCTGAGCCACTTCTCTTCTGTTGTGTATTCGTCTCTACTCAGACATAGGACTTTTCTTGTAATAATAATAAAAAGGCATTTTCGCATTCTGGAGATGCCGAGGACTTTCTATTGGCTTACAAGACTCTAAAGTAAATAAATACAATTCTCCGTAAGAATTTCAGGCGGAAATAGGTACATAGCATAAGCTCCAAGAATACTTTCCCCGAAATGACATTTCCACCATCCTACTTAATTGTAAACTATATTATTATCATTATGTATGTAGGCTACAGTGGAAATTCTCTGTTTATTCAGCACAAATCGACCATTATTACTCCTTCTATGTTCTTGTGTTCAAAACTAAAACACTATCTCTATAAGCCCCACACCGGACCAAACCTAAAAGACTTTCTCTTGATGGCTTAAAATAGTATGCTATTTATTACTGAAAACCTTTTAGTATAGAATCATGAAATCATGAGATCGCAATAATGGTGGGTTCTAGTAATAAAGATTCTCGTTAGTACAGTTCTGAGGCGAATATTTATTTCGCTAAAAATCTAAGTAGTAAAAAGACAATTGAAAGCAAGCATATGTACTCCTACGATATGTATTCGTAAGAAAGAAAGGACTAGTAATAGAGAAAGAAAGAATAAGTATCATTAAGGAAGAAGCAGCTCTGCTCTACATACTATTCTGCTAGAAAACATTCCTACGCTACGTACTAATTAAAATTTTGTGCTTTCTTTGCATTTCGGTACCTTTTCTATCTTTTCCACCATTTTGTAAGTTTAATACTATAAGCATAAGAAAATGACGAAAGATAACAAGACGCATTGCTTTGTTGTATTTATTTTGTTGCTGAAATGAAAGTGAAATTGTGATTAGTAGTAGAGATATTATGTGTTGGTATAATACAAGTAGCATACCATTAAAATATCAGGAAGCAGTAGAAAAATTGTAGGAAGATGAAAGGGAAGAATATAATAGATTCAACTAGCCGGTAGAAATAAAAGGAAAAAATGAGTGAGTGATAGAAAGGGGGAAGTGCGGAGATCCTAGGCGAGGCTGACAAACTGAGTGAATAATTCACGAGACACACACACAAAGGGCAAATATAATTCAACCTCGTCAAAATTTCACAAGTCACATGCTGAGAAAGTATCAAAAGACTTGACTCGACTCGAGGAGACAGGATTTGAGGGTATGAGTGAGTGAACCGAAGTGAGTATGCTATACTCACACCTATTTCCTCTAGTTTATATAAAAATGAAGACAAACATACTACTAGTCGGGTATTTACTTGAGATACAAAGGTAGGTACACGTAGGTTTAATAAGTACGTGTAGGTAGTTACCATTTACTACGTACTACTGGAGGAAGATAATAGTAGTAAAGGTTAAAGGTAGTATAGGGATATGTGTGTATTTTTACTCGAACTTGACTACTGATTCCCGCATTTACTTTCTATTGTCATTTATAGTGCCAGATGCCTATAGAATTGATAGTAGAGTGTCTCTGTGCTTATAGCATTATTAGTTTAGTATAGAAATACGTACTTATTGCCGCTATGGTATCACCTTGCATTAGAGAATGGCCAAAGGAAAGCAAAGGAGAGGAAACGAATCGAGAGAGACTCTTCTGAGAGTCAGTCAGAGTAGTGAGACACTCTTTGGAAAAATCCAATAAGGCATGAAAGACGAATCCCTTCTCTCCCTTTCATCATGCCCATCTCTTGAGGCTTGGAAAATTAACTTTCTCTCAATCATATCGCCTTTGATACCCATGGATCTACACTCCTCCATTACGTAACATCGTCAAACCAGAAGTAAAACGACTCACTACGCCCCCCAGTCCACTCTACTCTATACTGTCGTCAGACATACAGTACTACTTGTACTTACTACAAACACATCATTATTACTTTGTTTCGTCTACTTAGTGGATTTGGTACTTTTATTATATTTATATGTGCATTTTTATAGATATCGTGTCATGACATAGGCAGTAATTTCCTATCTTTATTATAGTAATAATATTTATATCAAACAACGGGTGTCTATTATAAGGTCTTTAATAATACGTATTCAGTAGGGAAGGGTCTAAAAATATTCACTTTTTTCGCCTCAGCGATGCTCGTAAGGCATCTTTTCTAATTCTGTGGTGTTTAGTACATTAGTACAACTGTATAATTGCAATTGTTGGAATGATCACTGGTCAGTGATCACTTGGTCACACCAGTGCAGGAAGAAAATCTATGTGACTGAACTATGACAGTGTTCTGGAATGGTGTGGAAATAGAAATCAGTGTAACATAGTAGAATGCAGTAGGGCATTCCGGTAAATTCCAAAAAGAAATCATCCACGGACAGACGAGACTGACAGACTGACAAAGCATTCCTATAATAGTTTCACCCATGCAATATTAATGTGTCTAAATAATATTTTTCTCGAAACGTAATAATACTCATCCCCCACTCAGCCTGTATCAGTTCGGTTTCGGTCCCCTCATCCTATGTCTGTCGAGTGCTCACAAGATTTTCCATAATATTTAGTAGTCCAGCAATATACAATACAGGGTTGATGTCCAACTGGGTGGCTTATCCACGAGCCATACAAGGATATCTTTCCATTCCAATTCAGGCCATGCCATTCAATCCTCGTATCATTTCAAATCTTTACCACTGAACAGAGCAGTTACTGAAATCAGCGTTCACATCTTTTATTATGTGTGCCTTCCTGTCTTGTAAGCTGGCTTACTCTGTATTTTTTACTCTGTGCATTTCTGTTTACCAGTCTTAGATATATCATGTGCCATTATATAACTAGACAGACTTTGTATGGTACGTATACAGTAGTATATGCAGCTGTTATTTAGGGTATTCCTTTCGCATTATTCCTTGGCTATTGTATGGGTATTATTTTCTTTTAGTTGGGTCTGGAATTGTTTGGCCCGGACTGACTTGGTGGGGTTTAACTATTATGTTTGTGCTTCATCCTAAGGGTATTTATATTTGGGTATAACTGAGATGAACTAAAGAGCATAACATTGTTGTTCAGTTTAGTGTAGTTCGATACACTAATCTGCAGAGAGCAAAAGAAAAGCATATCACAACACGGTACAGATAGTATCTTATGTAAAATGAGGGGTATAGAGAAGTCTGGGAAGCTATGTGTATTTATTTATACATTGGAATGATTTTTGTAGACTTTGTATTGTTAAGCTATGTTCTTTTCTTATTTTCTTTCTGGATTTCATTTACTTTTAGTTCTTTTGTTGTTTTATGAAAGGTTGAGTCAACAAAGATAGCATTATATATTCTTTTCTTTGTCACTCGCCTCTGCGTGGCTTAATCAAGATGGTATCTAAAAAAGAGACACATCATCAAGAAAATAAATCCACTTTAAAAATCTGTTTCGTAACTATAAAGAAATTCAAATGAAATGGATGGATAATACCCCGGGAGAGAAAGATGGTGAAAGTCGTGCACAGTTCAAATAGATAAAACAGAGACCCGAAAAGAAATTTCTTTTATAAGACAAGAGTCTGGAGTAATAAAAATCTCTCCGTGAGATTTAAATCTTGGGATACGTTACGTACTACATAATTTAGGTACCTATGTATCTCTCTGCTCCTCTGTCTGTATGGAGTGAGGGCCAGTTGAGCTGAACCGAACCAAACTATTTCTCCGCCCATATCATACCGCAATACATAAAATCTGTAGCCGTACATACCTTCCTTTATGTTCTGTTATGTTACGTACGTTAAATTACGAAACGTACTTGCTATCATATTGTAAATATCTGTGCTCTATGTAGCTATCGCTATATTTCCCATGTCCCCTTTGCCATTGAGTCGTTGGCGACTTTCCAAGTGACGAGAAGAAACCAAAAAGCCAAGTACCAAACTAAACCGACTGATCTAAACTGAAAATAAGAAAACCTTTATGCTTACTTACTAACTTAGCTTGGCCTGCACGTTTCGACTATACTTTGCACTGTTCCTCGATACACTACTGCTCTACTCTATGGAGAAAGTGGTTTGGTTTGGCTGGGCTTTCTCTTTTTGTTTAATAAACCTAACAACCGTCTAGTCAAAAGTGACAGTGACAGTGAGAACACTGCATAATGAGAATGTATATATTTACTTATGCATACTATATAAGAGTCTATATAGAGTATACACATACTTTTATATAATGAGCTTTATTTTGTATCTATATTTACTTATAGTATACGTATCATGCAAATGGATAGTGTTCAGGACAACTAAGGATAGTACACAATTTGTATGCATTTATCTTTGCCAGAAAAATGATGAGTTAGACACATGTGTTACTTAATATTTGGGATGCAGTTTGTAGTTTCTCCAGTGGAGAAAGTAGGGAAAGGTTGGAAGCGTACGTTATTCCTTTGATGACTGCATTGGGAATCTGGGTTTGCTGCCCTAGCTTATTTGTTTATCTTCAGGAGGATATGAGAGTGTGTCCGAAATTGTTTCAGTTAAGAAGTGACGTGTGACACGTTATGAAATAGTGAAGGTTGTTTTACGACGCATTTTTATAGTGCGGCACTCAAGTGACAATGAGAGGATTCCCTTGCCATGTACAAGTAGAAAGCGGATGTGAGTCGTGCTCTATGTTATGTTATAGTATGCGGACTGGGGTTACCGCCCAGAACAGATCATATGTTATGCTATCGCATGTAAAATGCACGATGGCATCTGCATGCATCTCTTCTCCCTTATTTCACTATTACTTTTCCTAAAAAACTTGTTCTCAAAACAATATTTTTCCTCAGACTCATTTTATTTTCCTTGGTTTTTCTTGGCGAACAGGCGATAATGTGTTCTCTCGTGTGCAATCCAATGTTCTCTCCTTCTACTACACTATTCATACTTTTTCTATTTTCTTTCTCCTATTGTTCAGTAGGTATAGTATAGTCTAGAACAACGATAGTACTACATACATGTACTTATCTTTACTCTGCTCCCTACCATACCTCTCTGAAATACTACATTGTCATGTTATGCCAAATAACTGTAGTATATTACAGTGTTCTTCTTTGCTATGAGGTATACAGTGGTATACAGATATATGCACCTATGTCTACAATGTTACCACCATGTAGCAAGTGTAGCCTTATGTGTGCCTACCCTACACTTCACGATCCCATTTCATCTACTAAACTAAAGCGGACGGAGTGCCAAGAGAAAGCACTCATTCTTCTTTCATGCACAACTTTCACTTTCTATCGGTTCTTTCTCTTTTCCCAGTTTGGCTGAAAGTCAGGACATGCACTCTCTGTAGTGTAGGATGAGCCTTTCAAAGAGAAATAGAGGTGAAAGGGGTACACTGTTCTATTTTTTATCCTACTACAACTATTTCCACCTTTACTACGTACCTCACCAGCGGCATTGTCTAAAATAACCTTTTTATTATTGATACTACTTGCCTACGCAGGAACGTCCTATAGTAACATTGAACCCATTTCATTCAGCTGCTTTTATCGTTGCTTTCATCATGATACATAAATCATGTACACAAAATAATTAGCTTTTAAATATGTCTAGTGTTAACCTAATATGTCTCATAATTATTAAGAATCTTATCCCGATTGATAATGTAGGTTATTGTAACGCTAGTATTATGCAACTACTAAATTGTGTTACAACAGTCTACCAACGAAATATATATGTGTGCATAGTTATGCTAGTATTTGTATTTATAGCATCATTCACCTCCTAAATTTAAATAGGTGAAAGAATGCAGTGTATAAGATAGCTGTTAGTATGTTATGCCAAATATAGAAATACATACGTACGTATATTATCTGGAGACTATAATGTAAGTATCTATCAATTTAGTCTGTGTAAGGTAATATTGGATGTAGGTAGGAAGTGAGTCTCTTAAGTTAAGTTGGCAGTATTGAATTGAGTTGGTGAAAGTGTGGCCTGACTAAGGCGTGAGAGAGTAATGTTAGAGCTCTGCTATTCAACACCGACTAGTATGCACCAAAGAGGTATGGAGGTAGAGGCAAGAAAAGACTTACGGATAAGAGATAGTGGGTCGCTGTGTACCCAGTTACGCTACGTTATTTTTAGAGGTAAGTGAGTGGAGATGTAAGAATAAGTAAGATGCCCCAGTCTGGTACATTTTCCGTGTTATGTTAGTCAGATGTAGTATAACATAATAATATACTAAGTTCTAGTAGTGCAGCATATAGGGCTCTAGATTCTAGTTATACAGTAGTAAAAGGGACATGACACGGCAGTGGGCAAGTGCTAGTCCATGTTAGTCAATGTCTATATATGGCCGAATACCATATTCCTTCTCTACATACAACAGTCTACTATTCGGTGTAGTCAACTGAATTCAGTTGAGTTCAGCTGAACTCAGTCAGTCAGCTCAGTTCAGCGTTCTGTTGGCTGGTGATGTTGAGTAGATAGAAGGGCAAAGCAAAAGCAACTAAAGGAGATAGACGTAGCCAAAGGGAAGGCAAAAGTCAGCAAAGGGAGGTCATTAATATTCAAAACTCCTCGCTAGGAAACTTTTCGACCGTATTAGATGAAGCGGAGCCACTGCTCTTAAAATTCCATGCGGCGAGTCGCGACTTTCAAAAGAATATCAAGATTGATATTCATTGCTCTTCGCGACTCCATTTTTTTACCCATCTTCAGTCAGACGAGGAGGAACACCAACCAAACTACTATGTACAGCCTAACCGAACTAAACCAAGCTTCTACCACAACTTTTTCATTCCTTCGGAACAACTCCCTATTATGTAGTACGGTGTGGTGTGGAGCTGTGTCTTGTCTTTTTCTGTCCTGAGTTGTCCTCCTCTCTTACTAGTACCTCTCTCTAGGTAAAGGCATTCACTCCCACTTCATAAAACTAACTAATTTTCAAGAAGGATACAGTTGAAATACGTTTGTGACTTGTCGGAAAGCGGGTAAAATATGACAACAGATTCCAGCACACAGTTCCGTGTTTCTTCTAACGATTACATCGTCCTTCCTAATAGTTACCAATGTCATGCACTATAATGAAATAATTCCATCTGATGTTCAACATTCCTTTACGTCTTTATCATACAATATATTAAGATTACCCCCACAACCTTTTCAACCATCACTTATATATCAACTGAAAGTCACTGAAAGTGTCTCCTTTCAAATGACGAATCACCTTTTTAGCTATCTTAAGTATTTAACATTTTTTATGTAGATTCTTCTCGATACTATATGTTATCAAGTTCGTGAGGAATGAAAATTATTTCACACATTCGACTGAATTTTTGATAGACAAAGAAAAATATTTGGAACCGATATGATAAAATTAATTAACTTGGTTTGTTAGAGTTGGTATCGATAGAGTCACTAAACCCGACAACCCGAGTACTGAAATATAATTTATTTGCTATGTACGTATGTAATTGAGTTTACTCATTAAGGACGTACCTCTATGTACTACCAAAATTCTTGTGGAAAAAATGGATATCATTTTTGTAGAACAGATTGGCAATATCATGTTTTATCAGAACACTCTGTGCATGATTACTTTCACGTCAGTAAAGTGTGCATTGCAACGCGAAACGTAATGTAAGTAGTTTTAGT
The DNA here is from genome assembly GCA_019776445.1 of Tomocerus maximus. Lineage (NCBI taxonomy): Eukaryota > Metazoa > Arthropoda > Collembola > Entomobryomorpha > Tomoceridae > Tomocerus > Tomocerus maximus. The sequence goes on along the minus strand of JABASH010000144.1, from coordinate 14,903 downwards.
ATGGTTATACAGTGATATAAAATCTTTGGTATACACGTATATAATAGATTTATGAAATTCTATTACAGTCAGCATTTGCAATCAAAAGAATGATAAAACACCATGAAAAGAATAATAATGAGACAGCCGAGACTTCACGTAGTAACAGCACACATTGCTGAGGATAGGCAGTTCTTTCGTCTGCATAATGTACCGGTATATAAAATGGTATCTTGAAGTCTACTACACATACTTAGAATCTAGTTCCAGCTGCTATTTCCTGAGATGTTGCTGCTATAATAAGTATTTCGTATTGTTTACGTGATGACTATTATGACAAAATGAAATGACTTTATGCTGTTTATTTTTGCTAATCCAAGTCCTTGAGCTCTATATGATGAAATTATGTTGGACTGAATTATGGCGGAATAATACATTGTATAATATAGCAATTTAATTTGATGTTGACGATGACCACTTTATCAATGTGGTTGACGGACGTTGTATAGAGAAGATTCGTCTCGGGCTAGTAATTTCGTTGAACGTAATCAAAGTGGAGGTAAAAGCATTAGAAAGCAAGGAGGATTATGGTATTTATCAAGTATATCCTACTTTTAGTCTCGCAATATCTATGATGTAGCCTGAAGGAGAAGGAAAGCTGATTTCCACTTGGACGTAAGAAGTTTATGTGAGTGCATGTGACACGGCACGTACAACTCAAATGACTTGATATGAGAGACAATACGAAATGAGCTCTGTGTGTCAGTTTTTCATATCTTTTAGCTGATCTCATTCGGCGATTGGGCTAAACTCTGCTTGACTTTCTGATTCTGATGTTCATATCTCGGAAGTTGATAAGTAGAAGGAGACGGGACAGAAGAAAAGCAGGACAAATTGTGATGCATTCTGGTTTCTCCTCGTAGTAGACTTCAAGAATGGGTATCAGTGTTGTAGAAGTTAAGTTTTATATATTTTGTGTATTGCTTTTGTGTGGGATAAGGAAGAAGTAGCTGTTTGGGTAAGATGTCCACGATAAGACAAAATAAAATAAAACAAAGTGCCGATAGTATCTGGAGATGAGTAGGACTTATCTGGTCTAAGTGGAAGCGTATAGTAGATGAAAAGAAGATGGGTAGGAGAAGTCAGAGTCGTTATAGAGATTGGAGGCGTAGGTATTGTATTGTCGGCATGTATTGCATTATGTATTTGTACGTAACGTGTGTAAGTATATGTACCCATGATGATGGGTCGTCCGGAGAGAGTCCTGTATGTAGGCTACAATAAAGTAAAGTACAGAGTATTGTAAGGAAGGGGCGTTTCGCAATAAGCAACTTTCATGACGAACATCGATTTTTCCGCTAGAGAGGAACACAGAGACTGCAACAGGATTTTTCCACAATTGTACTGCCACTATACTACTACATGGTGTTCAGGACTTCAAAGTAAACTTTGTGGGTTCATCTGCATGGAAAATCCAATCTTGGAAATGGATAGTGTACTAAAATCCCATCTGGATGGCAATTGCAATGGATGATGGTAGTACAGAACAGAGCCTCTTGTTCTCTCCTCGTATCCATCCAAGGATCTGTAGCATAGGCATCAAATAGCCAAGAAAAGACGAGACACGACACGACAAGACACAAGGAATACTTATCTTATGATATGACTATGTATTCCACCGACATATTTATAGATACCAGAAGACGGATAAAGCACCAAACCAAAAGACTTACATTGACATAACTAGGACGAACCACTGCTAGTATGTGTAGATACCTATAACATCCATACACACATACACACTCTTACAAAGTTACATACAAAGATGTAGACACTTAATCTTGGATGGATATATTAAACTAAATATACATACATTCTCCATGTGAACAATAGCTGTTGTATACATGTCTACTTAGTAGTATCGTATGTCACTACATTAGTTATGTATATCTCACACACTAACGACACAGATATAGGAGTAGTAGGTAAATTCGCCATTTTTACACAGATAGCATTGTGTATATGTAGCTGAAGTAATAGAATAGAATTTGACTCATCCGCTACTTTGCTATTTACCGAGGTGGATTGGTTTGGTTTGTTATACTTACTTAGCATGGTTGCTTTAGTATTTATCATTTACTTATATGCTGAGATTGAGAGAGGAAAGGAGGGGTAGAGTAGATACATACAAAGAGATAGAAAATAGAACAGTTGAACTGATTGAGTCAGTATACCTAAGTATAGGAACTATATATTATTACAGTTGGTTGTGTATAGAGTAATTTCCAAAGAGAAAATACAATACAAAAGTGTATAGAAGACTTTTACACTCGCCAAGTCGTTTCCCTGTAATGATGTGAAAAATGTGATGTGCAGGATGAAACGATTACTTTCCGTATTCAGTATACAGTAGTAAAGAGAGAGAATCAAAGTGAAAGAAGCTTTCACCCAGAATCTAGTGAGCCAACACAACGTAAGCCAAACCAAGGCAGTTGAGTTGAATTTGGGAATTTTAGCCATTTGCTCGCATCAATCTCATCTCAAGTGCTCTGCGAAGGAAAACACTCAACGTAACTGAAGGAAAATGTTGTCTACTCGTAGAAACTAGAATAGATTCTCCTCAACTCTTCAAGTGAAAGGACTGAGACAAGTTGATGACTAGAGGAGCATGACTTGATGTGATGACATTACGTAGATTCAGCAGTCATAAATAGACTGGGAACTCTTTTCCGTCACTCTCCTCGGCCTTAGTTACAGAGTTAGTTGAGTTGCATTAAACTAACATGAAAAACTCGTCAAATGACCCCCTAATGTTTGTTATGACTGAATTTCGACGAGGAGGCTCAAAAGGAAAGTTGGTCATGCCACCGACGGAACTGCTATCTCCACTTATTTAGTAGCACGGACATACCACTGCCATTTATACCAACAGCCACGTAGCCTAAATGCGCTAAGTACATATAACCTTGGGACAGATTGTTACAAATAGAGTAGTAGTCAGTGAGCAAGCACAAGAGAAGACATCACAGCAAGACAGGCGAGTCGCTAGTCTAAGTCAAGCCAACCTACTAATGCCCACCACCAACAAACACAACTAAAAGAAAACTCGACTACAGTAGGAAGCAAGGAAAGGAGAAAAACTCTTCTGGCCAGAATAAACATTAATACATACAAAAGGGGTTTCGGTTAGCTAATGTAAGTAATGCAAGGCAGTAGTGACTCCCGTCTACTAAAGGAGATCTATATGTTATTGTAGGGCAGAGAAATACATACATGTACATACATACTGCATGCACAGAGTGGGCTAAATATTTTGTCTTCTTAATGGACAAGTCAGTTGACCGTGACGCCATTTTCCAGGGTTAGGTCCGCAGTTTATCTGTCCTGTTTCTGGTCCCCTCTGGTTCATTCTTAGGCTTCCTCCTGACCTGATATCTTTGACTTCACTCTACCATTTACATACCGTATTTATCCCATACGAATCCCACCCTACTCTGTATGAAAAAATGAAAACATTCCATTCAAAGGTATAAGTAAAATGTAGACCACTAGACCCGGGTCGCTAATCTTCCTTGCACACTGAATATCCCACTATGTAGGTACTTTAGTGTAAGTATATATGGGAAAGGATGTTATTGTTAGTGCTTATTGTCCTTATAAATGTATAATGTATGAAATAGATAGTAATTTAGAAACGACAAAGTGGACTAAGACGGACCAGTTAAGCTTTAGCAGGGTTAGTTGACTTGAGTTGATTTGAGTTTCGTGGTTGCCTTCCCAAGTCTCTTCATATATTTATGTACATGTATAAGTGTGTAGTGGAAGAAATCTAGTTTCCATTCTTCAATAGTACCTACCACTAGCTACCTACTTTGTTCAAGATCAGACTATTATTGACTACAAGGACCTTTTCTTGTATGTTGTCTCTAAGTTTGGTTTAGGAATCTTCAAGATGGTTTGTGTGTACAGATAAAGTAGAATGTTACTTATGTGAGTGGTAGGGAGCAATATGTTTGTTCTATAGGCATGTACTAATATGAAGTGTATCGTTGAGTGTATCTCTACGGTTTAGTCTTGGTAACGCTCCTGTGACTGAGACTATGGAAATAAATGTACTTTTGTTTCGTTTTATGGATGCGCCTTTATCAATGCGTGGAGAAATGAAAGTTCAAACGGGAAATGGGAAAACGTATGGCACACAATTTGCTTCCTTGGAAGCTGTGTTTCTCATGGGAGTCATAAAAACACTTGATTTGCCTGAGCATTCATACTCCTACTCCTATTGCTATTATGTATATATAGATAGTTGCATTATAGTCGAGGTTGCCATTGCTGAACTGTTGTCTGTAGTGTGGTGTACAGTAGAATATAATATAAACGTAAAATAGCATTTTCCCCATGCAGACTCAGACGTCTTCGTTTCTTTGCCGGTTCGTCTGGTTTTCGTTGTCTTCGTTCTTTTACTCTCCTGCTGATCATCGGATGGCCCTACGTATAGCCCTTTCCTCATTCTCTGTCTTTTTTATGATTTCTCCACTTTCTTTATCGCTTAGCATTGCAAAGTTCACCTCACTCTTGGTCCCGTCTCTCTCTATATCTCCTCGTGAACGTTTCCCACCGAGAAGGTAGGTATACAGCACTATTTAAGAAAAAGACCATTTCGGTTCCTTTTAAATACAATTATTTTACATTATCTTCCTGGTGCTTTCGTTCTTGTCTCCCATCAAACTAAATGGGAAAATTGTACAAATCTTTCTATTTGTAAGATACATACACAAGTAGATCCAAAATAAATACTCCAAATAAAGGGTCCCAACGAACCATTAGACTTTTAATGCTCCTCACTATCGTTTAGTACAGCATACATACATATTATACAATATATCCCAGTATAAACTACAGAATATCTACACTAGTAGCATATTTCTCCTGTACTATTAATGTAATTGAGGGAGAGGGTCCTTCGTTTATTATACATAGTGTTTTCTCCTCTATGTATCTGCGCCAGTAAAGAGTACTGGTGCTCTATTCATATTAAAGGAACTCATACCACTTACACTAACTCTGATACAAAACAGAGAAACCTAAAATCTGTCTAAGTACACAGTTGTAACCCTAAGCAGTTAACTTCTGGACTTTTAATCACTCTGGTCTACCCATTGTGGTCTGAGATAAACTAAGGAAGGACTAACCTTATTGTTAGAGCCTATTGACATGAAAATAAGATATTAGCATTTATTGGACTTCAAAATAGTACTTGAACTTAGCTAAAATAGGCTCAATTTGATCTTGGCATGTTTAGAATCGGATTAGTTTTTGTAGTTTCCCTATTAGTAATGGTAAGACTTGTTTGGGACTGCTCAGTCGGTAGTTATTGTCTCTGGATATGGTACCCTAATCTGAAGTGGTACTTTTTGTTATTGTAAACAGGGCAAGTAGGTAGTTAAATCAGATTCTTATAGGTATGAGCGCTATAATACTTTAATATATAATTCAGAAATACAAAGTGGTGCGTCCGCAAGCTAAATCTTTTGCGTAGCTATTTAATGTTGTGCACATTAATACTTTGTGTAACTGTTGGTTTATATTTGGTGGGTATCTGACGTAGTTTTGTAGGTATATTTAGTGGTGGAGAGCGATAAAGATAAAAGTAAAGTAGTGAGCAGTTGTATATAAAAGTACAGTGAGTTTCCTCCATAAGTCAATCCTTAGGGATAAGAGCCTAAGCACCTTCCTCCCACCGCACTTCTTCATCAACCTGTCACTCTTCATCAGACCATTTGCTCCTATAAAACTAAATAAGTTTTTCACATCGATTACCCACTAACTACCGTCTGCCCAGAGCAAAACTGCTCTGTGTACCTACACACACTGAGTTCACATCAGAGACTTTCTCCAAGTTAATGTATGTAGTATAAGTCAAAGTCATATAGCATAACGGAGGATGCCAAGCCACACGGCACACATTTCTGTACCCTAGTACATACTTTACTTTATTCCACTTACAGACTAAACTTAACTGCTCCATTTTCCTTTCCCTTCATGCTTTCTCCTCTTTCTCAATGGAGCTCGTGCAATTACACAAGCAACAACAATACTTGAACTGCACTACCACACATTTGGTAGAGTGCAGACCTGGAGGAAGCCAAACCGAGCCACACCAACCAAGAAAATAACCAAACCAGGAAAGGCAAACTAAACTAAGGTTCAGCAAGTTTAAGCCACATGTCTACTTTAGTTATTACTAACGTAGACCTCCTTCACATTCTTACCTACTTTTGTTCTCTTTTTCTATTACATTTACGATACACACGCTCTCTCATTTAATTTATTCTCTGTAGTGCATTTCGCCACGGTTATAAAACCACCCTGTAGTCCTACATACTACGCTACAATTTTTCTGATCGAGAGCATAGCACTAAAGGGAGTCAGACAAACTCTCCCTTCTGTCATCTTCATCTGCTTTCACACTATCTTACCCCAAATACTCTCTCCTCGTAAACTAAAAGACATAGGTACTAACATTATATGCAATCTTATACTTTGTACTACCGAATGTAATATTCCTTAGTACTTTCTCACATTGTCTATGATGGATAGTTACCAACTATATCTTTCTTTACGGTTTTCATGGAATATAATATTTTTATGTACACTGCAGAATCAGTCGGTGCATTGCAACGCTAAAATTCCAAATGGACTGGTGTCAGACAGAAAGGCTAAAACCAACCAAATATCCCAATATTGCCACAAAGAAACAAAGCGCATTTCTGAATAGAAAAGATCCTCAGAGTCAGTGAATTTAACCCCAAATTAGTATGGCCCTTAGCATGCGTGGTCATTGTCCATTGTATTTTACGAGACGACATTCTGTAGAAATGGCTTTTACCCAATACGGTTATGAAGTAGGAGTATATCATTCCAGAAATTACATAGGCAGTTAGAAAAGTTCGCAATGAAAATTCGGAAAGTAGAGGTAAGCGTAAGTTAAATGTACGTAGTAATATAATACACCGTATTCATACTTAGCTTATAATATAAAGTATTTTTAGCCCCACAATTCCCAAAGCCAGCGTATTTGTATTGTATATGTACAGTAAGAATTTCTTTTTACCTATCCTATCCTGATATTTATGCTTCACATTTGATGACACTAATGTAGGGTGCATGTGGTAGGACTCTGTAAAGGGAAAATCATGTTTCTTCATAAATCACCTGCTACATGAATTCATCCGTCATGACACAAAAGCAAGCAAAGTATACTTAGCAAACTAATCTTTACACTGACTGGATGCATAGAGTATACACCACTATTATTATCATTAACACCATTTACGACAATATGATAGGGCTCAGCTTTCAATGTTTGAAGATTAAGGTCGTGAATTTTCAATGGCAGTTCACGTGATTCATTTCCCATGAGTATAAGTATACCACATCTTGCTGCTGTAGCTGTAGTAATGGTGAAATACCAAGGACAGTTAAATAGGTACTGCTCTCTACTGCTGATGGAAAAAAACTGTACTGGGTCATCCTACTATACAGTACTTGATGTCGTAATAATATAATTTGCTGATAAACTACATTATTATCATCATTTGTACTAAAATAGAAAGTGTGGAATAATACGTGGTCTCTATTCGATTTTTAATTGCCTTAAGAATGAATAGTCCACTGCTAAATGAATGTAAAAAAGGTGGTGACGGCATTACGTGGTATTACCATGAAAGGTGAGGGGTCATCTTATATGTCATGACGGTGTAACGGAGTTTTACTCCCTATTCATTTTTGAACTTGGGTTTCATTTGGACCCCTGCAGCTGTAAAAGTTTGAACGAATTATCTTGATCCGTAGTACCAAAGTTATCGCGGTGAAAGACGAACGATACGGGACATAAGTAGTAGCAATAAATCTCCTCACTACATTAATAAAGGCATGCAAATATGATAAAACCAATAAAAAAGGATTGAATACACGCTTTTATTTTAGAATAAATTCCCCCATAAGTAGAAGAAGAATAGACTGAGTGGGACATGCTTATCTAGCTACTACTTGTAAGGCTAGCTTAATATCAGTTACTTCTACTTCATGTCATGGTAAGCTAAAAGAGGGTTGTTTTAGCGTTATATTGAACAATAATTTAGCATGCTGCAGTTAGATAAATTGTTGAGCAGAAAAGTACCTTGGCAAAATATTCAATGCATGCTTAATGTATGCTATGTCACTGTTTTTGCTTTAGCTGTCAGTTTGTTGGTAATCTTGTTATAAACATTTCTGGATGAGATTGAAAATCATCGATGCATAAATTATCTTGACCTTGTTTTCGTACCTAGACGAAGGAAAAGGAAAGGTCCTTCTAAGTTTTTATGTCAATTTACAAGTGTTGGAAAGATTTTTTAAAAGTAGCAGCTAAAAATGAAGGAGGGACTTATTATATATGTGGCATTCCGCAAACTTACACATGCATACATAAATGATCGATTTAACCCTTCGGAAAATGTTATTTGGAGTTCTGGTTTGGTCGGGGTTTACTTGGGTCTGGTTTCGACTGGAGCCAGACTAGATTTTCCCTCATTCCTTCAATTGCCACGTCGACATGGAATATTATTAGAAAGGAAGCCAGATATTCTGAAATAGTAGAGTGAACGTCGGTTAGAAATGGAAAGCTTCGCGTTTGGACATTACTCACATTCTGATGAACCGCAATGATGAAATATTTCTGTGAGATGGAGCATCATTTGCATCATTCATCAAGGAATTAGAGAAATTTTCGTTTCATTAAGTTGAAACGTGCGGTTTTCTCCGAGATTCCATTTGACTGGCTTGGTTACCTCTGCTCGCGCTTTCTCTCCGTTTGAGTGAAAGCACGGCCTATGCCCCTAAGCTCTCTCATCTTTCCACTTTTATTTCAGTCGACTCACCCATTACATTTTCCTCGCCTAGCTTAACTATGTACTTGTACTTGGGCATTATGTTATGTTATGTTAGAGCATTCTCTGACTACTGTGTTTCATTTAGCTCCTGTTGTGCATCTTGTACTGCTTTCACTCCACGGATTCCAAACCAAGTGAAAACATTTCCAGTAATATGAGAGGTTTCATGATAAGTATATTATGCATTTCTACAGCTAAGGTCATATATATCAGTCCCTTCTAAAAAAGTATTAAGCTATACAGAGTTTAGAGGAGCAAATGAGGGCAGACTAAATAGTACATGTATTACTATATTAAGCGCTCTATGTATTAGTGCATACGTACTCTGTGATGTGGTCTGCGATTTTAGTAGTTTAATTTTATAGGCTGAGCTATCCACTAAGTATGTACTCTGTCCTGTCCATAGTATCATTTTGTAAACGAGAACAAGCAAAAACTAAACTAAAGTTTGAATCAGAGCTGATCGTGGAATTCATTCAATCACTTCAATGCACTACACTGCATTAGTTCAGCACACTTGTACCCTAGTGCTTTCACTCGGGCAACTATTGTGCTCTATTGTGTTTGCTCTGTCACGTATGCAGTACAACCAACAAACTTTCAAATTATCACTACAAATTGCGACTCTGTAGGCATTTGACTCTTATATACTACATAGTAAGGAACAGATTCTGTAATTTACACTTCCTAATGCACATATTCATGCAATCTCATTCCACTTATAGAGTGCATGTTCTGCTAGATTTTGCACAATTCTGCACAGGTCATAATGTATAATTGGGATACATGTATACTATGGGTTTAAAAGGGAGACTGGTGAATGATGATCATATGCCAGTGCAATTTATTTACGGAGTCTTTTTTGTGTACAGATGCTAAAGGATTATTAGTGCGGATATAATGTAGACTTGTACTTTAGGAAAGGTATTTGTAATAATAAGAAGATGGTTGCTTTAGGCGGAACTTGAGTAAGCTGTATACGAGTGAAAAGGTTGAAGTTGATTGTGAGTAAGTGAGAGGTGATTGGCGCGGAAAGGACGGCACTGCGATAACATTGAGGTACAACTACAAAGCTTTATCCTACACATAATACATGATATGCTGCAGAATTTCACTGCATTTAACTACATTCGACTAATACACATAGAGCCTGTAAGAAATTCAATTGGGTAGACATCCATATTGATGCTATAGTATTCCAGTGCAGCACTTGGTATTGTAGTGGCTGTGTGGATGTAGGAGGAGAGAATGCTTAAGCTCCGTACATCAGTCAGAGAGCACATCGTCAAAATGGTGCGATGAGCCTAATAGTCGTAGCTAACGTAACGTAAGTTAAGAGAAGTGGAGGCAAGTGTAGTCAGACAGACAGAATCTAAATCCACACAGGAAGTGAGAGTTAGTGAAAGTAGAGACAGGCCAGAAGAGAAAGGAGAACAGTACAAAACAGAATAGAAAAGAACAAATAGTAAGTGAGGGAAAAAATCATCAGCATTACAGTTCGTGACACGGCTCATTTTATTTTCCTACATGTTTTTGACATGAAGCCAAGAGAACATTTAGAAAAGGAAGAATACATATTATACTAACTGAACGTAAAGGAAAGTAACGAAGGAAATACGACTTTTCTCAATGTAATTCTTAAGCAGGCTATCCTGTCTTTGACTTGAGCTGAGTACAAGGAAGAACAAAATGTACCCTACCAACCCGACCTATACGTAAGTGTAAGTTAAAGTGGGATGTAACGCAATGTAGTAGTCATGTTAAGTAACCTAACATAGCCTACCTAAGTATAAGTTCGCTTTCTTTTGCTTTCTCTTCTTCTATCTATTCTCTATCCGAAATTCAGAAAACGGTTTCACTTTGACTTGGGAGGTAATATGTGCAGTGCCGATTCGTAACCCAACTCTTAGAATTTACAAAGCATAGTTTTAAGTGAAAGTCTCTGCATAAGACCGAAGTCTAGACCACATCACGTGAGGCCGACTCGTGGAGAGACTCAGCACTTAAAGATAGTGTCGCTCTTAGTATTTGGCCCTGTATATGGTATTTGTCTCCTATGATGTAAAACGGTATATCCTACATGGAGAAAGGGTTAGATGGTTAAGTTTTGTAACTATCTGTATTACTTCTTTTCCATTTCGTGAAGAGTATAATGTGTATGTGCAATACAAGTTGTAGTATATGTAGCATTGAAAAGAGAAACAGTGAAAGAGGATCCGAAGTGAGCTAAACAAAACAGGGAGACTCTGGTAGAAGGGAAGAGGAGTGAATGTGAAAGACAGGAATAAGGAATAAAGCTATGAATGTGACTAAAGAGGAAAGAAGGGAGAAAACTCACAAGACTCACAGGAGTCGAACTGAGTTCAGTAATAAAAAATGTGTGGGGAAATTCTTGGGCTGTGTTTCCCTTGTTACAAGTGGAAGAGTGAGCAGGAGTGACAGAATTATTGCTTGCTGTCGTATTCAACTTTATCTGGCAAGAGATATGCTTCTCCTCATCCGTCAATATCAATACCAATTCCTTTACTTTACTATACTAGTCTATTGCCTCTCTTATTCTCGCCCTCTTCCTCCTTTAGTCACTCACTCAAGTCAACTCTACTCTGTACATGCATACTATACTCTGCCCTCCACTCCGAGACTCCTAACCTAAAACCAATTCAATACCATTATACTAAATATAGCACAAGTATCGTATAAGACTCGTAAATATTATCTGTAGGTACTATTACAGTCATGCATTAAGCATATGTCCCCTTGCATTAATTCACAAACTACTCCCTCATGGGTAAAGTGCAAATGTGTGTAGCATTGTGTGACATATATTTATGGAGTCTAATAACGATGTACCTGTTATATTATGTAGTATATTAAGCTCTCAAGACTCTTCTGACAAACAAAATAATGATAAGGAATAATACTCAAAACGTGATTAAGCCTCTGTATAAGGATTTATGTCAGAAAAGATATGAAATTCTTATGCTTCATAAGATACATGGACTAAAATTTGTATCTAATGAAGATGATAAGTATTAAAATCCTGGAAATAAATAATAAGATTTTCTCTGGAAAGTAGGATTTTAACAGAAGTCTGTGGTACTTACAGTACAGCTTGCTACCCACGACTTTTAACTCAGAGAAGCTAAAAATAGTATGCTGTGACTTTTGTCTGCGTTTTAACAAGACTTTCTCCGTCCTTTCTTCATACTTTCACTTTACTCTCACGTAGACTGATGAGACTGCCCGGGATTGGGTTACATGGGTTAGACACTTGAGTGTAGCATTGGCTCATTCTTATTTCTACGTACATTAGTGATACATGAGTCTTAACAAAAAGCAATGTATAGAACGTATACACTTATGTAGCAATGGTGCAATAATATAAATGTACGCATAGAATACCTAGTTAATGTATTGTACTGTGCTGTCCAATATGTTCACTTATTGTTAGCCTTCCTTCAGTTCCACATTTCTTTCTCTATCTTCCAAGACTTACTCCATCGAGCTTTACTTAAATGTATTCCACTTTATCAGGATCGTACGCATCCTATCTTTTACTTTCTCTTCGCATTCATATATTTTCTATTGCTTAGTTTTACTTTTTCTAGTAAGAAGAGAAAAAATTCTATCTTGCTCTGCTGTGTCCGGACTGAGGCTGAGTAAGCTTGATTCTCGTAGTCTTGTGAGTTAGATTGGTTCGGTTTGGTCACAGCGCAGCCTAACCCATCAACTCAAGTGGAGTGAAGAGCCATGTCTTGTCTTCTCTATAAGTACTCAACTGAATGTTATCTATGAACATTGTACCCTTTCGGAAATACAAAATGGATCGGAACGACGCCTGCATATGTTTTTTTGCTGTAGATATCCTATGCTGTTATTTTGCTATGAAACGAGAATGATACTTTTAGATATACTGGAATGTTTAGCTCCTCTGTATGCACGTTATTTATAAAGGATACTAATAATACTTTCATGCTTAGAAAGTAAAACTCCTTCAGTTACACATAAGAACAGTAGCGTGGTGTGTCTAGGGGCAGAGAATGGGAAAGTATACGAGGCATCTTTATATAGAGCCTGTCGATATAAAATACCCAAATGGATTCGCCAATGGCTTCTATGCATAAGCTTAGCGGACATTCGAATGCAGAGCATGTAATCAAGTTTGTCGACATCAAAAGCCTAGTCGAATCTTCTATCAGACTTTTTCGCTAACGTTAAATTCAACCTTAGATCTTTGGTTTGGTCTGCTCTCGCGTGGCCTTCGTCCAATGTACGTTTAAGTCAAGCCACGAGGAGCTTACAAGGGGGAAATGAAGATAAGCTTCAATGGCTGTGCCACTTGTCTCTCATATTTTTCTTTATTCATATCTCCCCATGTTTGCTCCTCTTATTTTCACTATACCATCAATGTATCTTTATAAGGATAAACAAAGCACCACTATTATTATAAACCGAAGAAATGAATTTATATGTATTTATATGAGTGCAATGCTTTCTATACCACGGAATAGATTTTACTTTTACTTTGTATACTTTCTTTCTTATCAACCTTAAATTGCCCTGCAATAGAAAATATCTGCCCACTCAGACTTGCATACAATGTGCATCGAAAACATAGCACATTTGAAGTACACTTTTGGCTTATGTTCCTCAAAATGGCCTTCCATTTATAAAACAGGAAAGGGTGTTTGAAATATCTTATCATTAGATTGTGGTTGCAAATAGGAATAAAAGACTTTTTGCGACAGAGTAACTGACCTAGCAATATGGACTGTCCGCTAAGTATACCACAAATTTTATATACACAGTCCAAACTTTTATGCATATATCCCTAATCGAAAATCAACTTGTGCTACTATACCATGTCCTAAAATGGTGAAAGTTGATAGCTATAGTGAAAGTGTGAAAGCATATGCATCTTTTGAATGCATTTATAAAAGTTTCTGTATAAAATGTAAGGGATTTCCCCGATTTGATTGATATTTAAAGTAGTGCCATTAAATGTAGTACAAAAATGTCTGCATGGTTTTAAGCGTTAAGATACAAGGAGGCAAATAAAATTGCAATTAAGATAAAATACGCTGATGTGCTAAAACGTTTCGAAGTTTATACTTTAAGAGATTGTGAGGAAAAAAGATTATACAAATGGTTTAGCGAATGAAGTATGGGAACTATATGTGCGATGTAAATGAAATATAACTGTCAAAGGAAGTAAGCCGAAAGTGTGGATAAATATCTGTCCATGTATCGTTCGTATGGTTATATATCTACAATTTGAGTTCATACGAGTATTTAGGAAGTAAAGAAGTGATAGTCTGTTGAGAGAAAGCGATGGAAAGTCGTGAAAGACATTAGGCAAGACACAATTCTTTCATGCTGAAGTAAAGTTAACTCTATTTCGTAAGTATAGTTACTGGTTGAGTGGAAAAGCCTGAGCCAGCTGACTTAAATAGAACGAATTCAGTTCAGTTGAGTTCAGTTAAGTTGAGATAGAGACGAACTGGAGTCGTGTAAGTAGACAAGACAACAAGAGTTCGCTCTCTATCTCAATCTTTCTTCTTCTCTATCTTGAAAACACACATAGAGCGTCTTTGCGGTGTGTATAGACAAATACTAGAGATATGGTAGATATAGGATGAACAGCACAGATCAAATACTAAAACAGTCTAAACGGAGAGAGTAATAATAAACTGGTTGCAATAGGCGTATACGTAGGATCGAAGTGAGCCAAAAATTTCTGATAATTGACGGGTCAGAAATGTTTAATTACACTTCGCTCCGCACTCTACGACAATGAATTGTATCAGCTTTCGGTTAATCGTTGGCGCGATAGCGCAGGTCAGAATTCGTAAGCAATAATTTATCAATTCTAATAATTGATCTCCAGTTGGTAAAAAAGGTCATTTTTACACGAAAAGTTAAAATTAGTAATAGTTACGTAAATCAACAATTGCGTGATCGACCGTCGTGTGCCTTGTTGCCAAAAATTAT
>JABASH010000143.1:0-55296 GCA_019776445.1 Tomocerus maximus | reverse complement strand
AGTCAACTTAAACACATGTCACTCATTCTATTTTATATCTACAGATATCCATTCTACTTTCAACTTAAGGACATTTCCTTCCTTTCACAATACCAAATCATCATAAAACCTCAGATGAAAACAAAATTGCTGGAGAGTCCCTCCTAAAATCTTTCAACTTTTGTCAAATATTTTTCTTTTATTTTAACAATTGACTATTTTTATGTCCTGACGAAGTTGTTTCACATCAGAAAATATCATATCCCAAATCTTATCGGACATATCATCGGACATACTATCGGACCGTTGTTTTACAATTTACTGTCATGTCATATTACCCACTTTATTCAAAATTAGTAGACAAACTTTGCTTTAATAAAATATATCTTCGTGTTATATGAGATATAGAATATAATATGATCCCATTAACAAAATAGGCATATTTAGATTCAATAACATTATCAAAATAGACATTCATTTAGATTTCAATATTTTAAAATATTTTGAATTTAAAAGCCTATTTTTGTTAATGTGATAGTTAATATTATATTCTATTTACCTATAGCAGATCGTAGTTGGTGATTGGATTGCTACTATAATATAATTAATTAAGATCTTACATCGAGATTCTAATGCATAAACAAAGGTAGAATTTCGGCTTGTTGTTTAGTATATAGCGATAAGATAGGGATGAAATATAAACCCACCTTTTTCTCTAGAGCGTCAAAAGAGAGGGTTAAGACACAGATCATCAATATTTATTAGAATATAAATAGCAAGTACTGTACACAATTACATAACGAATGTTTCATTACGTAAGCTCCATTGTGAGCGTTTAGTTTGGATGTTTTCTTGTTTATTGTATTTCCGCCCATTCGGCTTCCTGCTATAGAGACATTGTGATGTTCTGTAGAAACTGAAAGGTGTAACCAACCGGAGGAAGTTCCAGTTGGACACATCAACCTAGCATCAGTATTAAAAATTGTCTTGAGAAGCGTAAAAGGTTTATCTTTAGATTTGTGAAGATATACTCAAGTATGAGGAATACTATAGCGTAAATATTACGCATAAGTATTTCTTAATGTATGGGGAAATAGTCACAATAGAATCGGCGTTTTTGTCACTGAGATGTCAGATATTGGTCCTTTTACGGCGTATGGTCAGAAGAATAGATTATTGTCGAGGATCGAAAGCCTGGTGAATGCAAAGTAAAAGATTCGCCAGTCAAATAGTAATGAGAACAATGATAATGAGTCTGTGTATTATGCTAAGTATTTAAGGAAGAAATAAATCGAGTCGCGTTTGTTTCCGTTGCGTAGTTGTTTTATGACTGTATTACAACTGGTAATAGTCTCTAATATGAAAGATACGAAAAGATAAGTTGGTAATGAAAAAGCTCTCTCCTCCTCGGTTTCTTTGTAGTTGTGTAAGTATCCATGTGAGTGAGGATTTCTGCAACTGCTTTGTCCTTGTCTCTCCATCCTCTATTACCTGGTTGAGATTTGTGGCAATGACAATGCTACTCCTGTGGAATTCGCTCGAATATTTATGAGCCATTAAATGCTCCATTGTGATTTGCAGAAAAAACCGTGCACTGCTATTCCGCTGTAGCAACTTACATGTTTGAATTCAGAAATGACCTTTAGATCGTTCTTGTATTTGCATACGTACATTGTAGTTCCCTGTACTACAAATGCCAAGCAAATTATTGCATGAACGTGTTTTTACATTTAGTAAGTACCTACTGGTTATTCATTGCGTTTTAAGACTTTCATAAAGTGATCCAGGGAATTTGAAAACGCTTATTTAGCTCCTCTTATTTGTACATCTGAAATCAGCTCTGTCACAACCATAGATAAAAAAGATTCTAATTAAATTAAGAATCAGCCCACTGAAACTAATTCGTGTTATTCTGTCTGATGTTTTTAATGTACATGGCCATGAGTGAAATGTGAAATTAAAACCATATATTTTGTTTATTGCAGGAGGCGAGAGACGTAAAAGTGTTGTTGAAACCCGACGTTCACAATCGACAGGTAAGCAATCAAATGAAATCTTGAAGGATTCTGTCCGTGTGGCCAACCAGACAATTGAAATACTATTATGACATCTGAAGTCAATATTCTCGTTGTGAGGGTACACAGGAAATTTATGGGATGAATGATCTCACCTTTAATACTTGGTGTGCCTACCTGAATTGACGGCTGTAAAACTTCTTAGGAGGGAAGTATGTGCCTGCAAATAATAAGTCGAACTGGCTTCGGTCCAGTCATTTCATTTCTAGCTAAACTCTACCTAAACCAAATCAGTCAGCAAAGCTTTAGCAATTGGGAAAAAACCACAAAGGAAACGATGGCAGTTATTCACGCTCTCTCGACTCCCAAAATAGCTATATTGTAATTATGCAGATATTTTCACAAGAGTTTTAGGAAGTCTACTCATAAAATTTTGTAAATAAGCATGTAGAAAGCCCACATCTCGTAAAACTAGTACATATAATATATCATATACCAATTCCCCAGGGTGTTTTAGTTATAGGCACATATCCTGTGATTGCATAATCTTGTCATCTTGGGGAGTACATACCAAAAGTTTATAAGGTACGTAGTGTGTATTCTCAACTTTCTATACTTCACCGGCTGACTAATGTGTACTGTTTATTATAATATGCGTAAAGTATAAAAATATTTCCTAGTACATAATTTCATTTATGGCAGGCAGTTCTTTCCTGTCGATTTTGCTTTGTCCTTGCTTTGGTTTTCAGGTAGAGATAATATTTGTGGCTGCTGCTGCACTAAACAATAGTGCACACACAAGTTGTAAAATTACCTATGCGAATTTAGAACAGCAATTTCGGGTATTTTCTTTGTACTTTCGTTTAACTATGATAATTTGAGTAATGATCTTGTAAATGCCATATAGTTGCACATGTACCTGCGTACTTATTTGTGTACCTTCAAAGAGTGTTGCTTTAGGTACACAAATGTAGTTCTTGTACAGCCAACTGCAGGAAAGCATAGTCTGGAAAATTTTGATGGTAACAGTCACTCTGCTATTTCAAAGAAAATCGAAAGGATTTGTTAATAGCTGTGCAGAAATTCTGTTTGAGGTTTTACTACTTGTTAAGTTTACATGGGGGCGGGTTTATTGCAATGTCTTATCTTTCCCTTTCGTTGGCTGCATCATAAGATTTGCATCTAAGTACCTATAGTACGAGAGAAATAGCAAAGTCACATAGCACCGCAAAATTCTTGAAGCGAGCTAGACAAAGTCAAATTTTAAATTAGCTGGAGACGGCAGTATTTTCTGCTTTACTCTGGACTGCTTTACTAGGTACTTTAAATAATTATCTGCATGTAAATTGATACAATGCTAAACAAGATGGCATACCTACGCTAACAGATTTTTCTTCTGTCAATTTAAATGAGAGACACTATTAAATTACACAATACTCAACCCCGAGATGTGCATCTTTGTAGCCAAGACTTTTAGAATGCAATTGCAAAGTTGTAGTAAAAAATGAAAAGAATTTTTATTTGCCTTGGTACAGTAATGAAGGTATTCAACTAAGCTGTACAAATATAGGTACTCGGATTATTTATGTGTATCACACATTCTATGAAATATCGCATTTGGAAAAATGCAGTTTTACGACGGAAAAAAACGCTGCACTATTAACAGTTGTGGACTTGTTATTGCACTCTTATCCTCGCATCTGTGACTTATTTAAATTGAATGCAGGAAAACGTCAGTGTAGCATTGAGATTGTCTCCTTAATAGAGATAAATGTGCTGAGTTTTTGTATTTATTGCAATGTGTAGGTCCTTAGGAGCAGTGATAGGGCACGATGTTCTTTGCAAAACAGAACAAATCCATTTAATTTTATTTGATGAGAAATAAAAAGCCGTAAACCCAGTTTGCGCTGTGGTCTGGTCTGTTGAGGTCTTTTCCACTAACTACTGAAGGCAGCTTATAATTAGAGACAGTTCACATTTTATTAAGGAATTTCCTATACACGTCCATTCAGTAACACTTCTATAGGATAAATTATATTAGATACATATTAGACATATTAGATACACTATTGGCAGTACCTGCATCAGAGGGGTTAGAGATAATGTACTATGTAATGCACATCGTGGCGCATATGTGGCAAAAACTGTCTGTCTGCTATTGACTTGCAACCATATTGTGATTTGCGATCAGTATCTTTATGTGTGGCATAGTAAAGTTATTAGGTGCAAGTGTAAATCATATGTAGAGGTAATGCCAACTATGCGGAGTATTATTCGAGTCTGTAAGTATACCAGTTAGCAATCAATTTAAATAAAGTTATTGTGTTGTTTTGTTTTGCATTAATGTGTGTACAGAACAGTTGTGAGTGCATGTATGTTGGTGTACACGCTTTATTACGGTATGTGCATGTTCTCGTATGTAGAGTGCAGGATAATATTTGCAAATAGCCTTGTGCTGGATTTTGTGATTGCCATTACGGTCTTTGAGTCAACAGCCGTTTATTTTATTAGCTCTCAATTTGTATTCATTACAGGACTCGCGTATCTGAACTACCTTTTAGAAATGGCGAACCCCGTTTACTATAGATAGTAAAACTGTCTAGAGTCCAGTCTAGTCTTCAGTCGAAGCTAACAAGCTCTTCTTGTCTTGTCAATCTGCTTGCAGAATAAAAATGGCAAATGACTAACATGAAAGAATGATGAATAATGTTGTTTTTCCTCGGCAAACTGCCTGCCTCTGTTTAGACATTCCATACGATAATACTTAAATCTAACTAATGAATTTTGTGAAATTAACGAAATTATTTTTAAACAGTACCTTTCATTTAAAATGCAAATGTGGATAGTTCTTGTCTGCATACTTACGTTCATACCGGTTGAGTAAGCAAGTCACACCAGTCAGTACAGCACCCGAGAAATATTAAAATAATAATAGGACATCTTTCCACAAATTACTCAAAGCATATGCAATTTATGTACAAGAATTCTGCACCTCAACCCCCAAAACAGCCGTCCTAGATGATATCTCTGCAGATAATAATAGAAATTACTCAAACCTGAAGCGCATATCTCAGGGCAGGTCAAACTGGCAATAATAAGTAAATGATTCTTGGAGCAGTGAGGGTAGGCAAGTAGTATGTGATTGAGTGAGTGACGTAAAGTGAGTAATTAATTTCGAGTCAAACTCATGAAATATTGTGACCAACTTTGTTTTCGAGTAGATAGACACCTTTTAAGCAGAAACGTGTGAACGCCAAAGGAATATTAATTGGGTGTAATGAAGCGTAACCTTAGATTTAATAGTCTATCAAGCAAATAAGTTCTACCTACTCCACACCGTAGAGACTACGTACGCTCCAGTATTCAAACAGTTTAGCCTCAAACGAGTTTCGTCAACTTTCAGTAGGAGCTTCTTGTTGAGGTGAATATGAATTATTTTTACTGAGCAAATATTTTGGCATTAAACTCATTGTAATCATTCACTGAACAGATTAAACTCTTGTGCTTATATGACTGCTTAAGATAATGCAATAATCACCCTGCTAATGGGACGATGAGGATCTTGCATGCAGTTATAGTAACACAAGCACTACAACTTGAAATATCAACAGTGCAGTCTGTCAAAAATACTCGCCTGCACTGAATTTCAATGTCTTACATAAGAGTGTTCATTCATAGAAGACATGGCATGCCTATCCCTAATGTTTAAATTGAAAAGATAATTTTATGTGCAGAATGTTACGTAAATAAGGAGAGTGCAGAGTAATAATTGAGTAAATTAAGTACATGCCCTAACCTTTCTTTTTCACTTGATTTCATTTTCATTTGTCTGCTTCAAAGACCTTTTCATTACTTACTAAAAGAAATGACATATTGTTATGATATGACGAGGCAAGCAAGCCCAGACCAAACCAGCCAGATTTACACTGTCTGATTCCATCTGGCTTGACATGAGTGCAGAGATAACAATAATAAATATTCAGTTTTATTAGTAATGGTGAATAATGATTCTATATTTACATCTATTACTATCCCCTATACAAACTCATAGCCATTACACGACAGAATTCTCTAATATCCTTGTATCCATAAAAACTATCGTCTTGTTACGTGTGCTTGGCTCTACTGCAAACGCTGCTGCACTAACTGTTGCCTGCGTTCCCCATAAAAGGCTCTGCCTGCTTTTTTGAATGCATTGAATTTGGACTGGAATAGTTAAACAGAAAGACGTAATAAGGACATACGTAAGAATAAGGATAGAACTCTCGCATGATCTTGGCTTGATTCGATTTGATTATCTGTCACTTGTCAACTGACAACAAGCGCAAGTACAATTGCCAGCACAGAATGCACTGTTTGTAGTATATTCATCGCAGATATAATATCCGAGCGTAGGTAAATACGTAGGCACACTCAGATAATGTGAACTACTAGCTGACCGATTTGAACTCACCGTGCATTTCAATTTCAGTTTTGCTTTGTATTCTACGTGGGTTTCTAAGATCAGCTCAACGCGACGACCAATTGTGACAAAACCACTCTGTCACTCAATTTACATTATATATCATTTCATTACACTAACACGTTAGTTAGGACTTGTACAAATTATATTCCATTTTGCTCAGCCCTTTCTTGCATTTATGAAGTTTACGTTAGCGAAGGCACTTGCTATCTCACCTGGACACGTTTATCCTAAACTTATCGGAGTAGGTACGCAGAGATTATTTCCATTCATTTGACTCCAACTCATTCAGTATTCAAAGAACACAATTCTTGTGCATAATGCAACATCACTGTTTAAGTTTATTCATTCCATCTATTTACTTGGTATGTGCAACAGATTCCATCCAATAAAATAATACCATGCTACATTTAAAGCAAACAAGTTAAGTTAATTCCTCTGAATTACTATCCATCATTTGCATTGATGAGACTCTCTAACACTAAATCTAAGCGCGCAAGGTGTATGGCATAAAATATTATATCCCTCTGCATTTAATGTCTTTCTATGCAAATTTGGTAACATTATCAATCATCATCATTTAACTTTACCCCAACTTACCAAATGAGTTCTAATCGACTCTCGTCTTTCCACTTTCGCATACTATTAAAGAATATCCTTGCAATTATTACAACTCTTGGCAGTTATTTCTAAAAAGATTGTTTCATACACTCGTTATCTTTCCTGCGTAATATTCAAAAGCGGAGCTTTTATGTCTTTATTTATGAGATGACGTCCACTGGACTCTGATGTCAAACTAACCTTGTTTGCAGATAATTTACTCTGATGCAATCTGCTACTTCTACAATGAAAGGGGTTTTGCGTGTTGATTTTCTTTATGAACCCCATAAAATATAGTTTTAACAATTAATATGAGTTTTTTTAAACACCATAAATTAATTGAAGTTCTGCCTAGTTTTATTTTGCTCAGAGCATTATCAAGTGCCAACTTAGGATATAAATAGTAGAACGTATTCGAATTGTTGTGTCATTGGTAGCAGAACTAAAACATAATTTGAGCATTTGTAAAATTTCATCGTCTGAAGGGAGAAAGCCATTCATTGAGTTGCTATTCCTGCAGAAAACTCCTGCAGTTCCTAACAAGGAAAGATTGTTTTTAAAGTAAACAATTTGCTTAAATCCTAAGGAATTCTTTTCACGAAGCAGTCAAGCCACAAATAATTGTTGTCATGCAATGTCCCAGCTATGTAAATTTCAGCAAGTGCAAGAATAATGAGTCTTGTCCTTATCTTTTGCCCACCACTTTTCCATTGTGCTATCCACACTCGCTTGTTTTCTGCAGTTCACTCCTTATTCACACTTGAGAAGTTCTTGTATTTATTTAGCACAGGACAGTATTGTAAAATTGTAACTAATTTTTATTCCAATATGCTATGGACATAGAAATAACCTGGAACTTGAACTTGTTTAGTTTCGCTTGAGCTACGAGTGTGACTGTGACTCATATCCAATCGGCTTTGTATTTAATCTTGTGATAGTTACTGTTTTCTTTCTTGGGCAAAACAAGAGAAGCCACCGACACGAATAAAGATGAGGCAGAATGATCATGGATTAACATTTATCTATATATGTACGTGGAAAATGCATGTAAATAGTGTACCACCAAGAGTGTTGTTCTTAAAGTGGGATGTAAACTTCTCTCTCACAATTTGCATCATTAAAGTAGAATCGAACAAGTTGCTCAATTGTCATTAGTCAATGGCTAACAAACATCAGACACAGCGTTGAAAATCAATAGGAAGCCAGGATGAAATATTAACTTTGGATTCAACCTCTGCAGATTACGTGTACACCTTGCTTTATTGCTACCCTGGCCTCTAATATCAGATTGGCATGTACTTTGGCTGGAATTTTATCTTCCTACATGTAAACAATATTTCTTTTCATTTTTACATGTTAAAACAAGTATACCCATCTATACTGAACAACACAATAGAGATAGCAGAAAAATAAAAATCCAGACAGATTCGCCAGCTAATGGGTAATGTTGCTAAAGATAAACTGGAAAAAAATCTCCATCTATGGTGGTGTGGTGTTTAATTGAAAACTGACTGCTTTTCAACAATGGGACACTCTGTCATTGTGAAGGCTTCTGGTATCGTTTGGACGGGAATAAACGTTGTACTTGTAATCTCTGCTTAAACACTATTTGGCTATTCCCTATAAGTATTGGATAGGATGACGATAACTCATTTGCAGAGGACCTAACTACACTTAATACAAGCCAAGAATTTTTCTGTTGCCTTAAAAGATTATTTCATTGTCAGGATGAGATGCAGTCAGGTCCCAGTGGAATTTCATTTATTCATTCCTGTAATAATAAGCGTGTAGTTTAAACGAGCCATTAGTGTCCACACCTTTGAATAAATGCATACAAACACAATCGCAAACCTCTGCAACTATTCCTTTGAAGCATTTATGCACATTAAGATACTTGTCTCCCTCTATTACTGTTGTAAATCTAAGGACATAGCATTGTTGATGCAATGAAAAATACAAGTGGAATACTCATAGCCAATAATAT
Organism: Tomocerus maximus; assembly: GCA_019776445.1. Taxonomy (NCBI): domain Eukaryota; kingdom Metazoa; phylum Arthropoda; class Collembola; order Entomobryomorpha; family Tomoceridae; genus Tomocerus; species Tomocerus maximus. Next base: position 46,256 of record JABASH010000143.1, on the reverse strand, counting down.
GACCATTTAAGTCCACTCTAATTCTAATAGACTTTGATACCAGTTTAGACTGCTTCTCGTACATCTCGTCAATTACGATGTGAAATGACTGTTATGTTACTTCGAAATTAGTGTGGCTACGTGTAAGTTTCCAAACTATCCTACAGAGGTAGGAAACACATAATGCGAACATTAATAGCACAAGCTTACATTATAAAACCATTAGCATTCCCAAAATGGGATTCAGTTCAAATCAAATCATCCAAATATGAACTTTGAATGTCTATAATGGCCATCTCATTCAGAAAATCAAAACCAACCAAGAATTAATAGTGGCATTCAGTAGTAACGCTTGCTGTTATCCCTAACATAGTATTCAATCGTACGATAGCAAATCTTAACTCGTACGCAGATGATTGGGACGAAGAAAAGTAAAAGTTTAATGTTCTTCAATAGCCTACAAATTCATTTGAATAGCATTTACATCGACATCTGCATTACTATTAAATATTATGATGTTATGTGCTTCCCAGAAAGCCTTTGTATGATTTTTTTGTTTGTGTGTTCGTTAATGGAAGTAGAAACATATTTATAAATCAGCTTAGATGAATGGAATTCGTTTATTGATGAGACACCATGGCCAAAACAAGTTAATAAAGTACTACTTAAAAATTCACTCCTAATTATGATTCTCTTCTAGTGTCGCAAGAACAATATTATTCCGCAGTCATCCATAACATGCTTCTTAGGTGTGAAGTTTTGTGCAGGAAATAATAATATTTCTTCAAATAAGTATATGCAAGTAATAACTTTGATTTTGTAAGTCTACAATAATATTATTTGGTGTGAGCTCAAAATCTGTGAGGCTGTGCACGTTGTACTTAGAAGATAAGGCTCAAGTCGTGCTTCTGGTTGGTAGTGTAAAACAGTTAATGATTAGAATGGATACATTTTTGCATATTCCAAATGATAGTTATTAACATATTTATCTTTAAGGGAAGGCCGGAGGACATTTGTGCTATGTATGCTTAGCTGGCTTATCTGAATTCGTAAGATAGTAAAAGTTGATCAAAACCTATAAACATAGTTTTTAGAATTCTCTTATCAGTAACGTCACATCAGATCCTTTCATTCCACCTCGGTGCACTATGTCTCCTGTCTTTCTTGCTGATACCAATTGAATAGATTAGGCAATTTGTCCAATTTTGGAGTTTGGTATTTATATGCTTCAGTGTAGAGTAGAGTCACATTTATAGGTAAGTACATTCTCATACTCAGCTATACCTGCTTGTACAAGGCAAAGTATTTTTATGTGCATTCTTTTATTGCGTGTAGGTTAGGTACATTAACATTAATGTTATCTATTACTTTCTGAGTAGGTACCTACCTGGATTCCATATGCATGGTTTCTGTACCTTTATAATGTACTTTTTATTTAACAAATGTTGCAGAACAAATGTGAGGTCTATAAGATAAGTATTACTATGTACATAGCGGTGACATTGTTTGTGTCGTAGGTTAAGACCTTTATTTATTGCTGTGAATGATTTAAACTAGAACATCATGGCCTTGTCGTTACTTTTCATGTGATAACGATACATAATATTTATACACACATATAAATGTGCAGAGTCGACTTCTTCTGCAGATTATATTACTATAAAAAGAAGTACACATGTTGCAGTCAGTTTGTACATTCAGAAAGCGTATACACGTACTAGTAAGTTTGTACATTAATTTTATTCCGAAATTCCATGAAAGGCTCAATAAGAAGTTTTACGGTCATGTAAGCCAATTTTCTGACAGATATTCAGGTGTAGAATTTGATAAAAATACTTAAGCATGTAATCTGATGGAAGGTATTTATTAATTGCATATTAAACGCGAAAATTATGAAAAGTGACAGTTCTGACAGTTAATGTAATATAAAATGAAAGAATCGTTTCATTTTTATCAAATTCTACACCTCAAAATCTGTCAGAAAAGTGGCTTACATGGCCGTAAAACCTCATATTGAGCCTTTCATGGAATTTCTAAATAAAATGAATGTACAAACGTACTAGTACGTGTATAAGCTTTCCGAATGTACAAAGTGACTGCAACACATACATTCTAGATATGAGGTACTATTAATACATATATTAATACATATATAGCCCACAAATCATTATTCCTTAGTAAGTACAACTTATTGTCAAATATATCAAAGAAGGTCTTTACAGACCTTCTATTGAATAACGTTTCGTGAATTAGACATTATGGAGCAGCGATATAGATAACAGTAGCAATAAAGTATTAACAGATGTGGTATTTAGTTCATGACAAATGTCCCAACTTCGCTATTTCTCTTGTGGTGTATAAATAAATGAGTTTAGTATGTATCACTACGTTTGAGCAGTCTGGTCTGGGTTTAATATTGAAATCAGAAGATTAACGATGTTTTCAAACAAGAAATAATTTATTGCTGGGTGTAATTAATAGCTACAATGAGTGGAGCTTAGTTAATATGAACTTTTATGGCTTTATTGCTTTCAACGTGACACTGCCTGTAGTTATGTGGTCTAGTAAACAAATGTTTGAATGTTTCTATCCTCCACTCTGTGATGCATCGATTCTACAATTAGAGTCATTTGTGCATATATTCTTTGGTGGTGTATCATTAGATTCCTTTGGAAGGAAGGACTGCATCGCCCGAATTGCATGCGTGATTCGTGTCAAGTAAACCCAATAAATAGCTTAACTCATCTCGTCACACAGACATCACATCATGTAGCATTGTAATAAGTTTAATGTTGATGGTTTTATGTGTATGATCATTTATGGGAAGAGTCTATGCAGTCTTTCTTTGTGATACTTATTTGTTCCACTTCAAAGTCTTAGCCAGCTCGCTTGGATTGGGTCTCAAGGTGAAAGATACAAATAACCGATAGCCAAGTTTAACTATAACGCTTAATAACTCGTGGGTATGTGTAGGAATACAGAAATTATATATTATTATTCACAAATCACTCCTTAGCGTCATTTATCATTGATGTATTTGGCTTTGACTTTGTTTAAATGGAGGAGAGCAGCACAAAGCAAAGTTATTAACCAAATTGTAAATGCATGGTTTACATGACAAGAGCAACTCGAGACATTTTCCTAATATGTAGCACATAACTGCGTATATTGTACATTAACACAGCATAAATACAAGTGCCTACAACTTATTTATGTACATGCCAACCTATTTGTAGCCATAAGAAATACATAATAGAGCATTGTGTCCACAGATTTTGTGTATCAGCCACCAGGTGTAAAAAGTGAAAAGATGTAATTTAGCAATCTTCTGCAGTTCATGCTCGACATTGCAAACTGACTAAGCTAAAATGCACAGATGTAATCAAATCAATAATCGCTCTATTGTTTAGACATGATAGTAAATTGCACGAGGAAGTTACGTAGGCCAAATAGACACATGTATCAACCTGCATGGTGGTATTTTTAGCATTTTTTATAGCAACTTGAAATTCACTTGACTTGATTTGTTCTCTTTGGCCTAAGGAAAAAAGTCATTTAATCGAAAAGGCAACCCTCACCTTAAATTGCTGAGCTGAAATTGAAAACAACAAACCCATTGCCTTTTGGGGCTCTTCTTATTTCCCTGTTAATTTAAGCGTTATTAATAGGTCAATATTAATCACTGTGATTTGCCTCTATTATCTGCACTCTTTGACCATTCACAAAAATGCTCGATGAGAAAAGCAGGAAGAAAAGATAATCTTTGCTTCAAGAACCTGTCGTCTATAATGGTGTACACATCATAATCAATTACATGCATGCAAATGCGAATTAACTGAAAAAATCTATGTTATTACTGCATAGATGTGTATGTATGTAATATAAGCAAATTGTTACCTGCTCGTCAAACTATCGATATAACACACACTCACACTAAGACTACTACATAATATATGCCTATACGCTGTGGTTAATATTGAACACAATTGCAAGGTGCTTTTACTAATAATTGTGATTATTACTTTCTAATTGAAATTCAATTACACGCACAAATTAAGGCGTACACTCTACAATCATAGAACTAAAGTCTTTAGAATTAGAAAATGCTGTTTCTGTCAGCTACTGCATGACAGCAGAAGTGTTTATGTGCATTTACATAAGTTATCTGGATTTGCTCAGTCCGGGTGCATGAAGCAATGTGGCTGTGGATGCATTGATAGGGGATGGCGTTAATAAATCCGTTGCTTTCAAGTTGGTATGTTGTGTAGTGGGTGTAGCACAGTAGACCATATAAGTCTGTAATTAGAAAATAATTTTAATTACATGTTGGTGAGCCCATTGAGTAGATTGACGGTCTTCAATGATGCCAAGTAAGCGAGGCGAACTGGACTGAAGATGAGTTCTCTGTCTCCCCTCCTCCTTTTATAGTAATTAGGACTTGTATCTGTAGTTCTGTGCAGAAGAGAGCTAAGCGAGAGTGCAAATGTATCTGTACATCATAATATGTAAGTTTGTTATTCGAGGCCATTACATTGCATTTACAATTACGACTTGTTTTCATCTAAGACAGTTCACTCAATCTATGTCCAGTCAGTCGACTGTCTGTCTTGTCTGTCTACATGTCTCTTTCCATCTCTCCGCTGGAATGTAATGGACTCGACTGAACTCAACTGGAAGTAGACTCAACAGACTCGAGCACAAGTGCTTATTACATCACTATTAACAATATCTATAATTCCTGCACCGTCCGTTCTACAATTACAACGTGTGATGTGGCAAAGTCCTCACGTTTCCTACATCCTGCTTGCTTTGCATTGCACAGTTCATCCGATAAAAAATTAATATAACAATAATTCATAGAGACAGTGCCTATACACATCTCCTAGTGGTGGCAGTAAATATTATAGCAAGGAGGAGCAGTGTACCTTGTCTTGTTCTTATCTGCACCGAAATATTTACTAGTGTGGCTTCAGAGAGATAAGTGCATTCAAACTTGTCATGACATGATATAAGGAGCTACCTACAACTTTCCTACTGCTTCCTACGTACTGGATGCATGTGCACTCTTCCGTTCTCCTTTGATCAAATCCTATTGTGAGCTAGAAAAGTAAGTACCTACCTACCCTGTGTAATTATTCTAGACATTTATTGTGTACCACTCCATGCCATTATAAGATTTGACGTGATGTGATGTTATGCTGTACTACTACGTGCGTAAGTGAATTAGTTAGTCTAGGAGGCCAAGCATCAAGCTCTGGCTTGTTTTGCCTGGATAATTCATGGAGCCGAATTGATGTGAGACTATCTATCTCTTCTGGAGTGTATCCGAGTTAAGATGAGGCTTATATCCAATGTGCTCTGTTGTTTTCTGTGAGTCAATATCTTTTCATATGAAATAAAGCATAAGGTTGTTTGACGACTGCTGCCAAAATCAAGGTTGATGCACCACGCGTGTCATTTCAAAAATTATGGTCTGCCCTGCTCTACTATATTCTTTTTATGTACAAGTTCACCGGATAGGTCTTACAACATACCGAACTCCTTCCTTATAAATAATACAAATTCTTCAGACCTACTTTTACTGTATTCCTTACCACGGATTGTGTTTCTATTGTACGAGTGCCCATATCTCGGGATGTACATACTTACTTAAGTACATACTTTATATAAAAATAGTAAATATTACTATATAGAATTTTGTTGAGTGAAGTGTGTACTTAGTCTCACCAGCAGGGTTTACTAATGCATTATGCAATAAATGCAAACTGAATTAAAACAAATGGAAACTTTCTTTCCTCCTTCAACAGACAGACATAAATGTGATACTACGTGGTGAATAGGCCACGGACATATTTATTTATAATCTATCTAAATGTATTTTGATAAGTTACGTTTCGTGGTTGTGTTCGAGTTGAGAGTTTATTTCTTTGCTTTGACATATCATGGAAAATGTAGGAAGGGTCAGCACAAGTCAGTCAGTTCAGTAGAACATACTCAGTCACAATGATGCATTAGTAGGCTACAAATCACGAAAACTTAGTCTTACATAATAATTGTCCTGGCATGTCAAGGACGTTAGTTTAACTTGGAATTTGGAACGTCACAATATACTTTGATAAGCATGCTAAATTATTACATGTAGGTTTATCATCAATAACATTTTGTTTTGACTTGTTTGATTTGCTCTCACGAAACCAGCAGGAGGGAATTAAATTGATTCCTTCAAGAAAGACCTAAAATTAACCCCATGCAAACCATTTAGCTATGTAAAATGGTACTTGTAACCTTAAAGAATGAAAATAGTATAATAAAATGCAAAAAGGTGATAGTAGGAATGCCATTCTATGTGGGATTATTAATATTCCCTGTTTTATTGAATCGTTCTGAGTTACAGTTTTATGTGCCCAGTAGAGCAAAAGAGAATTTGAAAGAAAACTGTCTACGTAGTGTTTGTTTAGGAAAGAGAATAGTCTATGACATGAAAAATTAGGGTTGATGTTCCATGTTGACAATGTTAATTAGCATAAGGAACTTGAGAAATGGGCTACGCCCGTGTGGATGAGCAAACAAGAACTGTGAGCGTTTTTTACTCTCACTTTTCAATTTCATCTTTCCCCTCGCATCGATATGTCTTTTCTTTTGCTCTCTGTCTATCTATATCTGTTCCAATACACATTCAAGTCTTCACTCACTCTCAGCAGTCCAACACTCGGTTTCAAATGGCTAAGGTATGGTGTTCTTTTTAAAAGTAGTAAGTGGCAACTAGAAAGGAAGCGAGTATAGTAATGCATGTAATGAGCTAAATTGTCTGCCCAACAGGCCAGCAGACACATCTCCGAAATATGCTCATCCTAGATAAAGCATACCTAATGTATAGTCTACTACTTAGGTACTCATGCTAGGCAATTCCCATTCCTGTTATGGACATTTACATCCTAGCAAGCACTAACAGAAATATTAAATGTATTGAAATTAAATGCATTCGTGATTTTTCTCTGTCGCGCTTACTTAGAGGATGTTGCTGAAGCTGAACTGAAAAAATAAATTATTTTGTCTTTGCATGTATTTCCCTGGTGTGTTGAGTTATAATTTGTTTACTCTCTGCTTATTGGAAGACTGCAAGTTAATAGTGTTTACCCAACTATTTGCTTAAGCTACCTTGCGTGTTTTCAGAATATTAATTTTCACCGAGCTTAGATGAGCCCTATTCTTGTTTTGCTATTTGTTACATCTTCAACATAGTAAAGTGGCACAGATACGAGTCGATATTTGTTTATCTGATATTTAATACCCTTGATACCAACACTTCGGCATTTTCAGCTCTGGGATTTTTAAAGGTAATCTAATGAAACATACTCGTTTGCAGCTAATATATAATAAAAATATTTTGTTACAGCTAATTCCTAATATCTACTAATATTCACATGGATTGCAGTGGAAATAGATGTTTTTAGTTAACGTTTAGTCGCGTAAGCGAAAGAATAGAATCATAAAATAGAAGAGGGATGGTGCACAGGAATCTGCAAATTTGTATATAAAACAAAATTGTCACTAATAGAAAATTAACCAAAGACACGAAACTTTAATGTATATTCTATCAAGTATTTTCAGTATTGTCTAAAAAAACTCTCCTAGATTAGCAATTTACATAAATAATGTGGGGGAAATACAGTGCGTGTTTCCATTTGGTGTTGTATGAGTTTAGCTTGTGATCAGTCAGGATAGATTTAGGAGAAATTCCTTTCTATGCGGATAAATATTAAATTCCAAGAATATTGAATACTTTGTTGAGAAGATGTAAATATTCGTGTTGCCTGACTGCTGTAGGTTGAGAGTACATGACAGGGTTGTGTGATGCATGGAGTTTAGAGATGGTTTATGGTCTGTTTTTCCAGAAATAAGACATGAAGAGGGTGTGAAGACTTGACACCAAATAGGATACGTTGAGACGTGAAGGCCTCCAAGTGCCTCCACCAACTCTTTCTCCCTCAACTCGATCGGAATGTTCTTCTGGAGTAGCGTCAGTTGACTTGAGTTCCCACCTTCTGCCCTAGTCTATTAGGGAATCCAGAACTCCGTTGTCGAGTTGAGTGGAGTCTGATGAGAGGAACACCAGGAATCGGAGATTGAGACGAAATCCTCGATCCAGGGATCCTCGCCTGCTTTTCCCTATCTCATTTGTGTGTTTATCGTCATGTCAAAATGGGCTGCATGAGCACGAAGAGATTAGTTACTTTTCCCTTCCCTTGTCATACTATACATTCATGAAGATATACCTTTCTGCCAAGATAACACTTGACTTTATCCTACTCTCCCCCATCCATACTCACATCGTACAAATATCTTCGTGGGCTGCAGAAGGGGTTTTATGAATTATAAATTCGAATGGGCATGTAACAACTATATATGTTCAGACTGTAGTATTAATAAGATTTCACTTTTATACGTGTTTATATGTGAAATGGTTGTTTATGATGAGACGATTGCATCATATTGTAGTGTGTTTGTAGTGGTAAAATAAAGTTGGCAACTAAAGTACTTTCCTTTTACAGTAAATAACCACAAAATCTCCAAAACAAACAGCGTTACAAATTATAGATAATCCATATTTCCGTGTAGGTACTGATCAGCAAGAGACCAGAAATTAAATATTCACACTTCTATTTTCGGTAGGAAGTGGTTAATCTCCAACAGTCTTCTTAGTGCACTAGCAGGGAAGATTTAATAAGCCTATCTGCTTAAAAACATAAATATGCCCCAGCTTAGAGAAGGAAGGTGGGTGCGACGAAGTACTTTGGGGAATTAGGAAGACATGATGGAGGGATATAGGTGTGTGGTATGAGAGTATTAAATGAGTTAAAGGTAAAGTAAGCCATGAAATGAGATGTAGCAATTAAAATAAGCACAGTTCATTAAATACCGTAGGAGATCCAGTTGGTCGACACAGAAGTATATAAACTGCGGAATATATAAACAGAATAATGCCTGGTTTGGTATGGTCAGTCGACCGTTGTTCGTTTATACACACTGGCTTTGACTAATATGCATAGAGATGGTTAAGACGGATTATTTGTATGCATGACTCTGTGAAAACACAGTAGTCCAGTCAATTTGTCCAAGATGCTCAAGTTATAGTTGGTATCATAAAAGACAATGCCTGTATGGATCTGGTGGAGATATTAAAATGCTATGCCTACTCCATTATGCAGAGTACACCTTGGCTCTGCTAAAAGAATTGGACGCTTTTAAATTAGTCTTGGTCAATTATTAATGGTCAGATTTACGATTTCTTGTTCTTTGCTTGCAGTGGGTAGATTACTCACTGTTATCTTGGTTAGTAAGTGTTGATACAGATACATAGTGCACGTTCCCATACTCTTCTCATCCCCAGTCAGCAGTTTATCGTGTCTTCTCGAATGGAATGTGACAACTCTTTGTTTAGGCAGTTTGATGTAGCCCAGAGAAGCCAAAGGCAGAGGGTTCAACTCATTTATATTTCTCTCTTTTACATTTCAAATTCTACAAAGGAATGATACTCGTTGCGATAAGGTGGAACTTTTGTCGATTCTATGGTTTTGTTCTAGAGAACACAATGAAAGAGCCAAGTCAACTCTGCTCACTGAGTCCGCATTGTTTAATTCACAAAGCGAATTCAAGGGAAGGTAGACTAAAGGAAGCCAAACCAAATCATTATATTTCCAACCAAGCTAGCCAGTTGGGAAGAGAAAGAAAGCATCTATTTGGGTAGCTTGGGACTGGATTTCTAGATTGACTACGAAATTGAGGTATGTGGAGGCAGTTTTTGTTCTGTTTGATCTACTGTTTCATATATTTATGTGCAGATGCGGTATATAAGTCAATGTGGTGTTCGTTCGTGCTACGGTGTTTACTGCACAATGCTTAATGTATTTAAGTAAGTAGTAGAGCTGTTCAGTTGGGTTCATGTCGTGACAACTGGTGCTAACGTATAAGCGCCTTCCCCAACCAAATCGCCATCAAGGGAATCCATAGAACATCCCTCTTTGCATATTTTACACGGATTGCTAGCGAAGATTAGATTAGGATTAGCAATAACCTGAAGCTCTTGTACTATAATAATATGCACATGTGAAGACAGATGCATCCTTATATAGACGCATCTCTTGTATAGATAATTCATGTCTACAGCTAAAGGGAAGTTTAATGCAAAGGGTTGGATGATTAAAAGGAATCAATAACCGCACTGGGAATTTTCTCACATTTTCCTTATTTCGTTGACAATTTTCGTGATCGACTGTTCCTAACTTTTCTCAGACATTGATCTTCCTTTCACGTATGCATATAATTTGCATTGTATTTATGCATCCTATACCCCTTGTGTGCTTTATTATGTGGCTTCGCCTGGCTATCTTTACATCTTCAATATGCAATAATTTCGTTTTACGATTGCTACAATGTACATTATGCAAAAAAGAGTGTTTACCTTCCTAAGAGAAAAAGTTTAGTATGAGCGTGAGTTCCTTGCTTACTGTAGCGCATACTTATTGTGGTACCATGTTAAAACTCAATCATTCAAAATATAAGTTCCTTTGCATATGCATGAACGTAATATTGTGTGAACCGTTTCCACAAAGTGCTCATCATAGTATACAGTTGAGTGCGTAATATAAGCTGTAGATGGTGGTAGGACATGTATCTTTATGCTAATAGCTTCCTCCATTCACTCATATTCAAGTGACAATGCAAAATCCAAATAAAACATGCAAAAATTACCCAGCTGCAAAAAATATGCACCTTAGAGCAAAATTACATTTCATATGCACTGCTACTTATGTAATAATAAAAGTCGACTACATATAATCCCTCAAATTACATTTTCGCATTATAAATACATTTGTACTGCACTTCCTCTCGGTACTATTATTCTCGTATTTACGTGTACAAATATATCTAAAGAAGGTGCTGTGCCTATTCTCATGCTTCTCTAATGACAAAGGTTTAAATTGAGCATTTTTTGTGAATTGAACAAGCACTAATCACATAGAATGATAATTGTACCCGTTTATTTTTACATCTATGTGGTATTAATGCAAATGCTGGGTGTATCTGTGCACAACGACAGAGTTAAAATGTAAGTTTTGTGTAACAATGTTATGTAAAGCTGTACAAATTAGCAGGACACATCAGAAGAAGGCGCAACAATGTAGTACAAGATGTACAGCAAAGTGTGTGGACGCTAAAAGTATAATATTATCATTACTGGACTTTAGTTATGTTACATTAAGTTATGTTTTGAAGCACTTTTAACTGCGGTCGCCCCTACAGCTCCCCATTTCCCATAGATCAGGAGAAGTATGAAAGTTGTGTCTGAAGCAAGTGTTTGTGTCTTGTGTATTCGCCGCTGCCGCAGACTGCAGCACAACAAAACAGAAAACACAATTGTGCCTTTATCGCCCATTTGCGGTATTTGCCATATGGCTGTGGCTGCTGTGCCGTATGAAATTCTCGGTAGTCTCCATCGAAATGTTGCGTAAATGTCGACATTTCATGTGCTGTTAGTTACATGCGACTGCAGAATGCAACAATGTGCATTGTTATTAGTACATGAATGCAAACTGCACATTTTAAGGCCCGTAGTGACAAAATTGAATTTATTTGCTTACACAGGTAGCAACTTCCTCCTTTTTAATTGTCCTACATTACATGCATTACATCTACTTAATCCACAATGTAATTGTTTTTCTGCGTTTTGGCTTCCTTTGAAGAGAAGAATGCTATGATTTGTCGGCTTTGTCTGATAAGGATGTCTTTCAGTGGTCGCAGACTGAAAGACAAGACAAACAAGACAAGTTGTTGCAGGTTGTACTTCGTTACAAGGAGGATGCGATCCATGCCAAAATTTCTCTGTATGCGCTTATTGGGAGAGGTGATGCTTCGTTTGGACTTCCTTTTCAGGCCCAATATGAGGAAAGATTAAGGAAAATTAATTCGCTAAAAAATCTTTTGCGCTATATCAATGTGAATCTGATAGTGAGATTGATTATTGTTTTCCTATTACAAAACGTAGGCGCGTTGCATTTTTGGCAATGTCTGTGGAAAAATCCCAATTTAATTGTGAAGGAAGACAAACGAAAAGGCAAAACAGACGAGCAGCATTCGTTTGTAGAATGTTGCATTTATTAGTTTGATTTGAGAAGTCTTGACACAGGGCTAAGCTATTAATCATTCCATTTTCATGTGACAGATTTTCTTGTCAGTTTTCGTTTGTTTATTAGCAACATATGTATGTAGGAGGAGAGTCATGCGTCGCAGCAGAGTCTAGCTCAATCTATGTACACTTAGATGTTCACTGCTAAATTGTGGCACAGACGAGCCTTATCATTGCAGAGTCCCAGTTGAAGCCAATGAGAAGGAAATTAAATTAAATCAAGTCCTTGCCCAGTCTCGTCACTTTTCAACTTGTGCTGGTTTTTCCCCATCAGATAATCTGTCAACTGTTGTCTTCTGTGGCACCTCCAGAAGGACACTGCACTCCATATGTAATTTATTTATTCATCCTGGTACCAACTGCCTAAGCAAATAAAAAATATTACCCACACACTGGGAATATCTGCATTGCATATCTAAAATATTATCTCTGTTTATTGGTAACGAACTCTGCTGGTAATTTTTTACTGAAAAACAAATTGTTGTTTGTTCAAAGAAAACTGTCAGCTTCAATTAGAGACTATGTGTGTTCTCGGCTCTGTTTTGCTGTAGATACAAACATGCAGACACAACTTGTGTTTACTTGGGATGTAGCAATCTTCTGCCGCACTTACCTTCCTTAGTTTTCTTCAGTTGAGCAGAAATGGTTTGGTTTGACATGACTGACACTTTACAATGTTCCTTACAGTAATTCAAATTCTCTTGTTTGCCATTTGTGCAATCGCATATCACTAATATATGTACTAATACAGAAACTATACATTCATTTATTTTGCGTTAGTGCAGTTTTCAGTTTTTACGAGTTTTCTTCAAGGCTAGTTGTTTTTTAAGTGTGTTCTTCTGTCTGTGTCATCTGTTCCTACCCAAACCCGACCAGATAGTCGAGTCTCACAAATTCCTTAACTCGGCAGACATAAAAAAGGTTTTTCTTCAACCCAGTCAATACTTACATTAATACCTGCACATAAACTTACGTAAGTGTTTGTAATTTGCCTTAACTGTCTGTTGCATGAATAGTTACATAGTTACTGTATTTTATGTAAGAGTTTATTTATTGCGCTCTCTGTGATGCACTTTATCATAGGCAAGAGAATTTGTCTACTCTAAGGAATCGAGTATGCAGATGTGTGTACACATTGTAGCTGACTGATCTTTGTCTGTCTAAGTGAGTGAGTGAGATACGGATAATGCCAAGTTAAATATTTGTCTAGCGGGAAGATGTCCGTAGTTTTAGGTCAGGACCTAAAATATTTATCTTGTCCCGATACACTCAACAAACCTTTACCTCTAAAACTCAACTTGGCTTGGGATAGCCTTAAGTTCAAATTAACTTATTGTACTTAGTATGTAGTGCTGTGATATAAGAAATTACTCACATCACAACTTCAGTGACATACTAAGTAAGCATATTGGTTGAAGTGCTTGTACCATTAGTTATGTTTGCTGCAGAAGGAAATCCAGCTTCCCCTCACTTACATGTTCACTAAAGGAATTGAAATTGAAGTGTCATGTCAAGCAAAGCTAACGAAACGCTAGATTTTTCCTACTATGTATTCCAAACAATGTATAGAGGAATTGATGCGGGACACGTTATATCCATACAGAACAAAGTTGGTAACCGAACTGAACTTACTTTACATCAGCACGGAACTCTCAAAGTTTAAATGTATTTATTTTTCCTATAGTTTTAACTGCAAAGTAAACTAACGACCCATAAATTCAAGTTTGTTTTCCTATGTGTAATCTAGTAGTTTTAGGACATTGTTGAGTGCTAAGCTAACTAAATATCTTTTCTCTTACTCATCTACATACGCTACACTCCTCTGTATTTAAAATACAACACATTATTGTCTCTTATATGGTTAGTGATCTCACCCAATATTTTCTTTCACATTGAATACCAAGTCTAGTGTTCTGTAAACCAATGGTTTCAGTGATCTCCCGGTTTTTTCATGTGTCATAGTCATTTAGTGCGTTATGAGTTGACTTTAAAGCATGGGATGTATGTTTACAGACAAAAGTGCATACGTATATAGTGAAGTTGGAGAATGGTTGGTTGCGTTTGTGGTTAGTGAAGTGAACTGATGATGGTTGGATTAGTAGGTAGAGGCGATTCAATGGAACATTACATTACATTTAAGTCTGCTCAAGTTTCTTCGACTCATTTGTCAAGTGGACAGCTTACAAGCGGCTACTGCATTTTCACAGCATACAAAGAGAATCAGAAACGGATAAACGGACCGGCTTCACTTTACTTTACACACTCATATCATATCTCGGACGATAAGCACTAGAAATTATTATCTGAAGGTGTTTCGTCCATTTCTCTATACTATTCCTCAACATCTCCCTCCCTGTCTCTTCATTTACTTCTCCCTTTGAAAACCATGTCCAATAGAGCATCTAGCTTATCTCCTCCTGGCTTATCCAACTAAATGGCTCTTACTTTGAGCTGAATACAAGTCCTATAGCTAGCCTCTCCTCTAAATGCTTTATTATGTTGGATGTGAATGCAGATGGATGTTGATGGCTGGACTGGACTGGGACGCTTTGTGAATTCCTAATCACTCTCTATGCACTCCTAATGCATAAGAGCACCAAAGCGAAAAGCGACTCGACATGTTTAAGAACACATAGAAGGTATTAGCCTTCTGATTGTTCTTTTATGTACTTACCATTAGCCAAACAATGCAAAGAATCCTCTGTTTTGTTTTGCTATGGTTTATTTGGTTCTCCACTTGACTCTTAACTCCAGTCTGGTTCATTCAGTCGGCTAACTTACTTAGTTACACTAATTTCTTTAGATTTTTGCACAGACAAAGCCGAGACGGTAGTGCAGTTATGTGACGTCGTATTATCTACCTATACTCACTCCTATCTAAGCAGCATCTTTATCGCTGACTAGGTATATAGACACCATCCCATCCTCTTATTTAATGATACAGATACTCAACTCGCCTATTTGTCTTTTCCTCCTTTCATTAGGTCCGTCAGCAGATTATAACATTACAGTTTCGTTAATGGATACAAGTACAAATGTGAACCTTCCTAAATCTAAAAGCACTACGCTTAATGATACTGACTTTGCCAGTTCATTTAACTATCTTGAATTGTATTATTGTAAGCACGTAAGAGCTCTGTAGGAAATGATAACTACACTATCCTGTACAGTGGGGCATAATTAGCGTGTTAATACTACGCAAGGGGGATTATTTCACTACATTAGCTCTATGTTTTGATTACGGAAGCAAATTTTCAGTCCAGTGACACAAAAGTAGACTAAGGAGGTGTGCTTGGCTACGTGATGGAAGAAAAGCAAAATAAATGTCATAAATGTTTTACTGTACAAGTGGGTACGATTATTTGATGTACAAGATGGTCATGTGAATGGCAAAAGTGTATATCCTACAATGCATTGTGGAAGGACAATCTCATGATGTAAGCATGTAAATCGATGCATTTAATTGTAATGTATTGCTATTAGCTTGTAAATTGGTCATGAATGGCTATATACTATACAATATATATGCATGTAGTGTCCTCAGAGCGAGATAAAGATAGTAGAACATTACGTAATGTCTAGCTGTATAGCACGGAAGAATAGGAATTAAACGGTGAACAACCTAAAATACTCTGACCGTGGCCGTCAACACGCTTCACATTATCATTTCTGTTGCATCTTCACTCCAGCTATGCAAACACACACCTTGATAATGTCATCGTCATCGTCCTTTTATGCTCTTTTACTTACCAACTTCGCATAACAAACTATAATGTCTCTTTGACTTTTGGTGATCTTGTGCTGAACATAGATTGCCATGATACATTGCACACACAGTGCCTACAGCATCCTATATACAGTCCACTCTGTATATGTACAAAAAATGTTATGCTAATGTGAGTGCGACTGTTTCCTATTTGAAATGAAAAATGAAGTATTATCGTGTTATGCTATCTGTGCTAGTATGTAATGTATTATTATTTGCATAAAGGAGTTACTACTCATTCATTATCCACAATTACATGGTGTGCATAGCTGTATATGAACATTCTTGTACATCTAGATGTAAATAGAGGCCTTGATATTTCCACTGGACTCTGTATGCTATTGCTATACTGTAGGAAGATATGCATCTGTGTGATGTATCGTGTGAGTTTTTTAAGTGACTATATGAATATGGCTAGGCTATGAATAATTTAAATGTTGATCTGTTCTGGTATGGAGAATGATGTATGACAGATACAGTAAACGCGACGCAGGTACACTTATCTTAATGGGATGTTTATTGGATAAGTTACATGCAGAAATGCCATAAAAGATAAATATCCGTCTCGACAGATTTTTGCTTTGGAATGTAAGAATGAGTTTTGTTTTGTTTCCAGGAGAGGACAAGTGGCAACTGTCTTCCTCAGACGGAACCGCAACAGACGGGAAGGAGCAAGTGGTCGTTGTCGGTGAGGGTGCTGTGGTGAGACTTCAAGTGGAAGCTGCCATTGCTACTCCTACTCTCCCAGCAACAGATGTGACAGAATCCTGCACAGATTCATCAGAAGGAGGAGGACAAGCCGATGAAAAAGTTAGGACGAGCCAAGAGTGGGACGACGTAAAAACCGATTCATTGAACCAGCCAACAATTGAGAGAATCTCCTCGAGGGACTCCAATTCTCTAGAGCAAGACAAATATGTGCATTCTCCAACCGAAAATTCACAACTGGATGGTGCCGACGAGGATAAGCTCTGTTCTGACAACCTCCGTCTTGAGGGAACTACACTAAACGGTAGGCAATTCTCTTAACAAGTTTATATCTTCCTTAATTTTATGGCTCGGACTTTGCTTTATTGCTAACTTGATTAAGTTTGAAGGGTGAGGCCCAAATCAAAATCCAATTCACATTAACTACTAAAGTAGGCACAGTTTAAAGTTCCGCTCTCTCGCATTCTGAGAAAAAGTTAAAGCGACTCATCTGCATAATTCCAACACATTTGTGTATTGATCTCGTATGCTTGTACGAGCAGATTCCGATTTGAGAGCATAGTAGTAGTAGCAGTTGATAGAAAACGAAATGGATTGGTTTGGATGGGCTGATCTCTGTTGTTACATTAACATTGTTCGGAGTTGTTTTGTTGTTGGTGCAGATGTATGTTTGTATACAGATGAATATAACAAACACACTGAGTATGTACAATTTACATTGTGTAGTTTGCTTTACTATGCGTTGTAGTGCACTAAATCTTTTAAGTTGTTATCGAATAACTTTGACAAAAAACTTTATACGTAGATATGCTTATAGGGTGTTTTATTATTGTTGCAAAACATTGGAGATTTATCATGAGAGGCGGGGGGCAGGTCGCTGTGAATTTATGAGCCTCCTCATCAATTTTATTCAGAGTGAGAAGAATTTGCAACCCGTTTCATACTCGTAAAATTCTTTAACTACATCAGTCCACGTACTTGTACATCACTTAAAGTGCCCTTTACTTGTAGTACCTTTACAGACTCCGTCTACCCACCATCCCACAAACTCACAACATATTGCACAATAATAAGTATTTATATGGAAGTGCATCCAGGATTGTGCTAAGCATATCTATGCACTCTATATAGGTACACACACGTAGTGGTATGTAGTAAGGTGTATCTATAATATCTCTCAGTCAGATGAATTTCACATCGACTTATCTAACAATGACTGAATTTGATACGTCTTGTCTAGAACTGTTTTTACATTCGATTTAAATCAATAGGTACGAGGAATAAAAGTGAGTTAGTGTCTATTATCTGATTCCCATTGCATCTTCCTATAATAATCTGACATGAACTTTCGAGACACTATGATAGTAGAGAGGTTAGGTTTAGGAGAATAAGGATAGGGTAACTATAAAGTCACAGCACAAGGTGAGTGTCTCCATTCATTCTGAATCAAATTGACCGTAGGATATTCTCTTGACTTGTTTGTGGCTTTAGAGGCATGGCCCTCCAATTGTTAAAAGTCAAAGTACCATACTATTGACTATTCTGCTATGCTTTCTAATGCACAAATATGTATACAAATATTATTATCATTCGAGGATTTTCATTTTGGCTATTTAAAGGCAAGTCACTTATTAAATGCTATGCAAATATAGTTCAACTCGACCATTACAAATGAATCTGTCCATGTCAAAGTGTCATGTTTTTCTACAATAGTTTACGAGTGAAATTAATGAGTATACTAATTGCTAACTAAAATATATTCACTTTAACTGGGAGATATAGTAAGTACTTGTTTTAAAGTATCCCAAAATTATTTCTCTATTAGTATTACAATTATGTTAACTAAGAATCGGGAATTAATATTGAATATTGAGAAATGTTTATCATCTGAAGATCTGAAGTAGTTAAAGGTGTGTCCTATCACAAGATATTTCGATAATTCAAATCAATATTATAAGTAGACTGTTAAGGAATCCCAGATCGAGTTAAGCAGTCTATGGCAAATATTGGTCAAGAGTCAAGACAGAAGAGTTAGCTAAATCATCCAAATCTTAATTAAATATATTATCTGTGGAGGCTTTCCAATAGAATAAGTATCTCAGTATCTGTATTACTAATAGTAATGAATATAATAAATTTACACATTAACAATAATAGACTTTTAAATTCAAATATTTTCTAATAAAATATTTAAATTAAATATAGTGACACTTAGCATTATTGCTTCTATTGAAAAAATATAATAATATAGTACATAGTCATTTATACATCCAGCCCAGCAAGCATTTAGTTAAATGCCTTGCAATGCAAACTCATCCTAATAGTAGTATTTTATAAAATCGGCGCTTGCGCATTGCTTGCATTAAGTCATGGCCTACCATACATACATAACCACATCTTCAGAATATTTTTATTTAGTAAGATAATTGTTTTTTGTTGGATAGCTAATTGTTAGTTTGAGCTAAGAAACTTTTTATTTATTCATATTTATTAGCCATCGAGATATTTGCATTGTTTGGTTGGAGCCTTTATACACTACACCAAAGCCCACGTAATAATAGAGGGATCGTAATAAAAAGACAACCCTAACTGGCATGGCACATCATATCATGGCATAACTTAAACAAGACATTAATACAATCCTTTCATTTCTATTCAGTAATATTTAACAAAGCTATTACACATCTCATTATTCTAAGCATATATCTAACATGTACATTTATAATATGTAGTAGGCAATCACTTAACTAAATACGCTCACATCTTTTTGGTAATTGAGGCTGTAGTGCAGTGTGGCTGACAATGGTGCCCGCCTAGAAAGATACAAATATTTGCAAGCAATATCAATGCATAGCTAAGTAGGTATGATAATAAGCTGGCCAAATAAATGAAGCAACAACTTTTCCTCGATGACTTTTGAAGGTTTTCAGGTTGACTACTGTATCTGCCGTCCTGTAGGTACATTCTCCTGTGGTGTGGTGTGATTTAGAGCTTGGCGTCTGCTCTACCTTTAACCTTTACCTTAATTCTCTCCCCGCCCAGTTTCACATCAGAATCCGTCGTAAAAGTCACAATTCATTACATGCTTGTATTAATAACAATAAATGAAAAAATTGATAGTTTAGAGGGAGTTAATAAAAACAGACGTATTTTTAATTGTCATTATCTGCAGCGTGATTTGATTAATTTATAGATAAAAGGATTAGCTGATGTCCATTGTACGTTATGAATTTTAATGATCACGAAATAGTAGCAAAGTGCAGCAGGTCAACTATTATGCATTCCTTTCAGTTCTTAACTTTGGAAAGTAAAAACCTATATCATTCCAAAATATCTGCGTGAATGGCTGCATGCAGCTAAGCAAATAAAAGTGCTAAAGTCCAAGTCGTTCATCAAAGTCACTTTTTCGATGTTATTATTACTTATCCTGTTATATTGAGACTCGTCTGTGTTTATTTTTTGCACTAAGCTCATGTTATTTATATGAAAAGCTTAAATATACAAAAGTTCTGATCACTTGTTCTTTTCACTTGACTTGGCAAATGAAATAATTGGAACAGAGCTGTAGATTATGTCAATTATGTCATGACACGACAATGACACGTTCCACACTAACCACCACCACTCTATTAGAAATTAATCTCTTGATTCGCCACCGACAAACACCAAGATAGTTCAACACTCAACAAGGCGGATTTTCAATTTCTTGCCGGAGGTTCTTATCGTTGCTAAAAGGATAGACAACTTTACTGTACCTTTTAGAGTAAATATCTGCAACTACTCAGACATAAATGTGAATAGAAAGGAATGCAACTTTAAGGTACGTAATTTAAGTGCAGCTTTACTAGATTGCCGTTGCCCGTTGCATATTATAACTTACCTACATTAAGAAATGCTTATACGAAGTTAAGTGTGAAACAATTGTCATTGTCGTTGGCATTCCATATTTTACATTGCCATACGGCTTTATTAAGTATCGTAATAAACTGTAAGTGAAACAGATTATTCTTATTTAATGTTCCGAGCAAACAATAGCAAAGGTAATTTAATGTATGACTAAATTACAGAGGAAGATAAGATGTAAAGGTCCAATGAATTAAAACTCATTACTCTCACATTCCCTCAATCCATTCTCATCATTTGCTCTGTAATTTCTATAGTCGACCTCTTAGTGCACTCTTCTCTCAAGGCGGTGAGGATGTGATAACTGGCTAGTACTCTGTTAATTGAGCTATAAAATAATCCTTACCTTATGGTGTCTTCATTTGATGACTACTAACTGACAGCTTCAAAGTCCCTTTTGAATATTCACATCACAACAAAATCACAGCATTTAAAATTCTTAAACTTTAATTAACTTTTCCAGAAATGTGCATATACAATATGCAAATAGTCCGATACATGAGTTCATACTTGAATCTCTATTCTTTGCATATTTGTGGTTGATTATTCCATTCTGTTTTGCGAGGAATGCCTTTTGGGTGGCATCACCCAACACTCCAGTGATATTTTAACCAGATCTCACATCTGTCCAATTTCTTGCGAACAGGAAAAGATAAAGCACTCAGTCTTGCTGCACTGCCATTTGGACATGCAGTATTTTTGTGCATTAATCCAAAAGCTCGTCCTGTAGGAGCCAAAGAGTTTCATCTTAGAAATAATAAGACATAGGATGGTGGAGTCATCGTGCATATTTTCGTCAAATTATTTCCCATCCTAAAAATGATAGGACTTGACTTAGTTGGCTAGCGTAAAGTATGTAATCCGATAGAAATGTCCGCCCATGCTAATGCATTTTTGATTCGTATCGTCTTCATAAGTCATTTAAAATCTAATCTTCCGCTACTTTCCATATTTTATTTTCAACTCATAAGGAATGTGCAGATAGATTTCTAGGTAGTCCCATTCTCATTTTACCATTAACATCATACGTTGTTCTTGTTTTATGTTCTCTTCCTTAGTTTTCTTATTTACTAGATCCTCTTCTCGGTTTTCATAGCATTATTGCATTTAATGCTAATCTAAGGCACCCAGTGAGTTGTGGTGAGTCCGTCGCTACATGAGTTGACTTTTGCTCGCTTGGAGCGAAGCGAAACAACTCCAAATACGTAACGTCGACATCTAAATCATATTTGCTCACATAGCTGTTATCTAATTGCATGCAGGCCAAAAGTGCGATGGAGGCAACGCTGAGGAATGCATAAGCTATAGTAGACATAAGGCCAACTGGAGTGTAGTAGAAATGCAACCCTCGGATTAGGTTTATAATAAATTCTAAATAAATGCAGTCTACACTTGTTTTGTTTCACTCTACGTGGTTATTGTTAGGACTCTTGCATTCACCATTATAGTGCCATGTCAAGTCGTGTCCTGTTGCAATCTGCGGAACAAATCATGTATTCATTTCAATCATAAAAAGACAAAGTCCCTATTTATCTACGGAGTATTAAGGCATTTACAAACAAGGTAAGACCCAGATGCGTTCATCGTTATTTATACATTTCTCATTTCATATTCGGCTTAGCATTTGCAGTTATATTACCAAATCCGTCCTAACAGATTTCCATGCAGCATTGATACTACAGAAATAGAGCACAAAATTGTTGGGGTGCAAATGATATAAGTTCTACAAGGTGGATGGAAATCATTGATTGATAATTAAAACTAAAACGGTCGAGTAGATATGTGTGATGCAGTATTTTCTATTTAGTTTTGCTACTGCATAAATAGTACTTATACAGTTGAATATGAAGTGCAGTCGAAGATGAGTGCACTAAATAAACTTGATACTCAGTACAGAAAGATTAATTTAATCTTCAATTCAGGCTTTAGAACTTGAAACTGTAATCAATGTCATAATTCCATTACAAAACACCTTTTATCCTACGATTACCAATGTGAGGCATCGTGGTGTACATGTACTATATTGTACTTGTCGATTCCAACAGTAATGAATAAATACCTAAATCTATATGTATGGTATAGCACTGCAAATGTGTGCGGCTGAATCTGTGGCAACTTGGGGACAATCGTACACAGATGCATTATAAATAGAATGCAAATGAACATAATAAAGTTGGTACTAATGAGAAGGATTGCACTAGATTTAATTATGTGACTGTAATAAAATTGAGATTAGACGTCCGTGGTGCTGGTAGCCACTGGTAGGGTGTATATTGTAGTGTAGGCAATCATTGTGTACGTATAGGGATGTAGTAATGAGAGACACAGACTGATAATATGTGTATAGGAGCTAAGTGTACAGTGGTGATGGTGATGTAGGTACGATAATAAATAATATTCATATAGAGAGTCGGCGGAAAGGAATACAGTTAGTTGCACCTTATGCCGTTGCACAATTAGAGCTATCTATCTCCCTTTGTTATTCACTCACGGCACGGACTTATCGCTCATTTGCATTATGTAATGTAATGCAAGGCAGTGTAATGGAAGTAAATGTGTAGGTAGGCCATTTGAGTCGGGCCAAGTCAGACAGACTTTGCTAGTCCTTGCAAAAAATCATAAATAAATGGGCCACGCTAAATTGAATGGAATTGAATTCATTTCAATTGAGATTCATGTGCAAGTTCAGCTCAACTTGCATTGGAGCCAAAACAGGTGTCACCATTTTCTCCATGCGTAGTCTATTGTACTATTAGAGGTAATTGTATGTAATCTAATGTAGCGAATTGAAGTTCATGTTGTGCTTATTCTTGCTCTTTCTCCCATATTTCAGTAGTAACTCACTTAATATCCAACAACGCACTGTACTTTAAACGCTTCTGAATTTTCCACATAATAGTGCCTTGGATTATTGTGGTTAGTACTCCTAGCACTTGTTTTCTATTAATTCGAGTGTTCTTGGTCGTGTTAACAGATTTGATGCGATTGTGTTGCATTACCTTTTGCAGCATTAGACATGACTGGAGGGAACTCTGTGAGAAAAACGAGTGCAAAAAGCATATCTGTAGAAATACAGTTGAGCCAAAGTACGGGCAGCGTCTGTTTGCCCTGCAGAAACCAAGTGACGTATCTCTACTTATCTTTTTCGCATAGTTACCTAGTTTTCTTCTCTGTAAGTAATTGCATAGGTACTGCATGTTCACATCAGTCAAGTCACTCGCTACATATAAGACCAACTCACTGATACTCCAATTGGCTCGTTTAGTTGTGACTTTAATAACAATAATAATATGCAAGTCCAATAAAAGTAGAATGGAATGCACCGGAGTTCCCATGGGGGTATACGAACTATACTATTATCGCTATACCGGATACTAGTACGAAGAGCATTGTCTCATTTACTCGCATTTAGTGGGAATCAGGTAAACTGGCTTGTTTTCTTGTGAATTTATATACGGCATGTGTAATAATGCAATCTGGCTAATATTATGTATACACAATGCCTATCTAGTTTATTTTATACTTATTACATGACCCTCCCACTAACCAAACTTCTCTCTCTCTCTCTGCACTAGTCTGTACACGGAACTCTACTCAGCTAGAACCTATAGTTAATTTTTAACGAATTTAATTCTTATTTGTTGCTAAACTAGACAGGCTGGGACTAGACAGACGGACCTGACTGACTGCTTAAACATTTAAAACTTTTAAACATACACTTGCAAAACGTAATTTTTACATCAACTAATTATAGATTGTGTAGGTAAGTGTGTGTAGCTCGACACTTGTTTTGTCTGTCTTGACTGCACAAATCAAGAATTCTCCTGGGATTGATTGCTAATGCTAATGTGCTTTTTTATAGCATTCACCTCTGTCTAGCTCAACGTGCAACAGGTATCTTTGGTGCGCTACCATTAAATTATTTCGCATGCACATACCAAAATCCGTTGGGCACATAGAGACTGTAGAACGAAAGCATTGGAATTAGCATGACATTTTCCTTATCAAGTGTTATAATTAGATACGCTAAATTGAAAAGCAAATACCGGTGCCATCAATCACCCGCAAGGATGAAACTTTATTTTATTGATTGTCTGACTTGTCTATTATTACAGACGCAAACGCTAATATCCAATATTTGTCTTTGTATGCAAATTAATAAGTTCTTTATTCTAAATCCATAAGGGATGTACTTTTGAATTGTAGACAGAGAATTTTGGTTCAGCCTATGTACCAAGTAGACATTTTATCTATATATAATATCTCAAATAATATTCTCGATAATCCTATAAAAAATCAATAATAATCCTTGATAAGGTGAGATCTGAGTGAAGTGGAGTCTGAGTCCAGTCCACCCTTTCGTTCGTTACTTATAATATTCGTTTAGTAGAGTACGTAGGATTTATCTGGCTGTAGATCTTAAAAGGCAAGTCGGTTCCTTCACTCTATTGAATATTAGGATGAAGAATTAGAGCCGTGACACTTTTCTCAGGAACATTGTCTCGTCTCGGATAAGATGATTAGCGAAGATTAGATTCAAAGCAAGATTTAAGTTTCAAACGGAGCCAGACACGAAGGGATTTAAAATTAAAAAAGAGCATGCAATGAAATACACTCGACATCTTTCTTTCTCTCTCAGACTGATTACCATTATCTATGATGTTCATCGTTAAACCACGTTATGTTAGCCTTCCCTTCGTGTACCTACATTACTATCACATTGGCCAAAACCGAGATACCACTTATCTGCTTGCCATTCCCTACTTTACACACCTTTGCTTCACTTAGTGACAACAAAGTCAAATCAAAGCAACTTCTCACTTGTTTGTAATGTCTGTTTTCTTCGGTGACACTACACATGCACCGCTCAGGGAAGATTAAGTTCAATTATAGTTCTCATTATTCAAACAATGAAACAATCGAGTGTAACTACACTTTCTAGAAATTCGTTGATACAATATCTCCTTAGATATACACAAATCACTTGAAAAAATTGAAATTTTTTCCCATCGTTTTGTCTGCAGCTTCATTCAGTTTTAATCGTGTTTTGCTAACAAATTAATAATAGTGGCTCTGCGAAAAACAGATCTCTTTGCAAACAGAATTAGTTGAAAAGTATAGCTATCGATAAAACATGAGTGTTAGTTTTGGAGTGCCCATTTGGTTAGGACATTAAAGTAAACAGGTAATATTATGATGGGAACGGACAAATAATATAATATGATAATGATAGTAAGCCAATCCGTGGCCTACCAGAAGAGGCTAGACAAGAGTAGGACTAGTTACAGAGTCACATGGAAGAAGTACAGTATACACGTCTAAGAAGAGTGCAAGATCTTGGCTATTTAACAATAAACAGTGCCTACTTGGATAGGATATATAGACGAGTGCCGTTTATCTCATTACTTATTCACTATCTCAGCAGCCATCAATTCATCACGACAAGACTGTTTATTGCGCCATGGATTTTCGCCATTCCCTTCCGTAGTATTCTCTGCAGTCCAATCCAATGAAAATTTTATTGTACAGTCTTGGAAGGTATGTCTTGAAGTTATCTGTAGGTACTTATTGTTTCTAAGATGTCTGGGTTGAAGAGAGCCGTTTCAACCCGGATGATTCTGCATGTCATGATATTACTATTAGGCACTTTAATGCTAAGTACCTACTTCATATGCGTCTCACTTGGGATTTAATATTCGTTGGTTGGGGTCTGCCTGCAATAGGTTTGTGTACAGGAGTCCAGTTAAGTGAGGGAAGCCAAGAGCTAAACCACCCAACCAATATAAAATAGAATGAGCCTCAATAATCAACTCAATTTACATCAGAGCTCCTGCTAAGTTCTCCATAAACTCTAATAAGCGTGATTACACGAAGGTGGAGGTAATGATACTAAAATCTTTATAGACAAGATTATTTTATGTTCATATAGCTAATGATTATCATATCACTACGTAGGTATGTCTCTAGTGTAATGTAAAGCTGCTTACTGCAGAGAAACCAAATTGAACATCATGTCGACTTTAAAGTGACCTAGACCTTGTCTGGTCAACTTTACTAAGCCATCCGTCTTTCTCTTCTTAGCTGCTTCGCAGGGTGCAATGCTATCAAATGCTAATACGGGAAAAATTGCCAGCCCCAGATATTCGCAGATGCTCATGTTCCCTGACTTTCCGTCTTGTCTGCCCTGCCATGGCCTGCTCATCATTAACAGCCTAGAATAAACAATACTTACCTACACCATTTACTTCTGCATCCTTCACCTCTGTATAAAGTTTCATCTCTCTGTGCAGTGCATGTAGGCAGCCTTACCTTCATTAAGCATAGATCAAAGGGTTTATGTATGTTGTAGTCATTGAGAAAAGTTACATATGCTCGGCTCAATTGTAAGTCCTAATCTCTTTATGTTTGTTTGAAATAATCTAATGGAAAGCAATGAATCTATCTCTAGCTGTCTTGTCTCATTTTGTCATGTCATGTCATGTCACGGCAAAAGCTATTGTCCTTATACTGCCATTATTCTACGCGTTAGTAGTTCAACCCAGTATTCTACTTCATTCACTTAATGCATCTTCTCTCTACACTCACAACGAAGGCTTAGTAAGTCACAAGTCACCCAATGCCCTCTGTATATTGGCCTGTTGTTTTTCCATAGTGTGACTCTAAGCTTTTAGCATAATAAATGAACTAATCATAGAAATAATTTGCGTGCCTTTGTTTTGTCCTGTGATATTTTCAGGCTAAACAGGTTCTATTTTTTAAATCTATTCACGGTTACCTTACATAGACTAACTCTTCAAAGTTGCTCTTCCAAATGCAATTTGCATGTGAAACTGTGAATGCATTATTTTGATAAATTGAAGAATAACGTCGTGTCGAAATCAAGTCAACTCTTGTTAGTCACAATGCGTAAGATTAATGAGGAATGATCTAGGTTTGTGTTGTAGAGAGTATTCAAGTTCATTACAACTGCGTGTACAGCAAGGAATGTAAGGCAGATATAGCTAATCAAATAAACATACCGTTTTAAGTATGTCCAGTCAGATATTTTTCTTGTAGCTCTGTTGGCAATTTAAAAATGAATATCTGGGTAATGTTACAGTAAAAGAGTGGATTGTGCAAATAGTTCTTTGCCTTCCTTGTGCTATGCAGTGAGGTAATTTATCTTCATAATGGAGACTAGTGACTCTTAAGACGTGAGTTCACTTTAAATTATTTTCTCGCATAGCCAAACCTTCTTCGTAACTATTTGCTCACCAGGGATCTTTAAGAAGTTATAACCATTCAATTATCTCGTTCGCAATTCTCGGCTAATATACTAAAGCAAGTCAATTTGATTGAATTAAGATGTAAATGCTTGTACTTGTAGGTACGGTTCCTGTTCCTGAACCTTTTCTTTTTGCTTACCAAAGCCTTAGTAATACGATCTCCTACACGAATGATGATTTTTCATACTATTAACCCGAATCTAGAATGTTTTTCATTGAATTTCTGCAGATCGTAAATTTTAATCCGTATTAATTTGAGTACGGCACGTTTTGCCCTTTGACATTGTAGCAGGTAGTGCATGGCAAATAATGAAGAATATTTACCTCATAAAAATTTTATGATAAGGAGGCTACACGGCCTTCCTTCGTGCTATATAGGATGATGGCATAATGCTTTATTGTTAGTGGCACATTTATTATTTACTTTATTAGAAACTATGCCATCATCCGGAATAGATTTGTGTACGCAAGTCCGTATGCTGACTGCGAGTGCAGTAAACGCTGATCTATATGGTAAGGTAACTCTTTTCCATTTATTGATAATAAAATATAGTAAAAAGGATTCCTTTACTGACCTGCCTTCCCGTTACTCTCCTGCCCATTCTTCACCAATATGTGCCATGAAATTTTAAAAAAGTGGGGCTGGTTTAACTTTAACCTTCATTGAGATTGTATTTGATTATTGGATTGGAGAGTAAGTAAGGCAGAATGCAATGCATAGCGATTTAATACTTACGAATATCAATATTCTTATCTCGTTCGTAAAGATTTATGACGGTGTGGCTAAAATCTCTATCTGTCTTACTTTTATTGTTCCACCACCAACCACCATCACTCTAAATGCGTCCTGGTAATATAGTAATTCAGTCACTGAGGTAATAAACCACTCAACGAAAAAGTGCTTACTATCTCCCACCTACTATCCTTGTAGGCATTTCATGTTTTTCCATACTTACCTGTCCGAATCTATTTAGAATGTTAGAATGTACTCTAAGCTTATATACAGCGATATATTTACAATGGGATCTTAAAATGCTTGTGTACAGGTTTACAATTCACAACTGTATAGAGTAATTGCTTAATTTTCATCGTTATTGCAGTATTAATAAATAGTGTTAGTTTGTCAGTCAACCTCTCACTCACTCTAGTCAACAAGTCACCAATGTCAAGATTGAAATTGAGGTCATCTTGCAATAACTCCATTAAAGAACGGAATTTGCAAATTAGCATCTAAATAGTAAATACTGATACTTACGGTACATGCAATGTTTGCTTTACTAGGCTAGAAATCAAATTGCATATAAATTAGCTTAGTGGCAAGAGACACTCTTGATTAGCATGCACTGAGACTGAATGAGAAGGGTGATGGAAGTTTGGCATCCAAATCATAAATTACTATGCATAATTTTACATATCGAAGCTAGTCTTACTATTCTACACTATTACACTTTTCTCTGACTTGCTTTGCTTTTAATGACATGAATCGTGAAACATTCCAAATACAGAGATTTATGGGAGATGAAAGGCAGAAGACTGGCATGAGATAAAAGGCAGATAAACTCGGACGAGAGCGTAGAAATGCACGGGGACTGCTAAGAACTTGAGATGGAATGCTCCGTGTCGGCAGTGGCAAAGGCTTCCTATCTATACGATACCTATCAAAAGATGCAGGAAGATGAAATCCATCCTTACTGCATTCAGTTGCTTTGCATTACTACTATACTTTTATGTACGTGCCTAGTTTTACTATCTCTATCTGCCCTGGTCTCGTCTGGCCTATGTAATTGTCCAGGTAGTGTAATTTCCTTCCAACGAATTACATCGCATTTGGTGAGCCAACTATAGGTAAGTGCTACCAGTTAGTGACTTATAAGGTATAAAATCTGCTGTTTTATCAAACTGATGACAGAAATGCATGCACATATCGAATAAGAAAATTCGAATCTCCAAAGCAGTCGGATTCCAGAGTAGCTTTCAATGCAGTTTCTTTCATTATGGACGTAGATCTTATTTATTTTGTGAAGCTATAGAGCTGAGTGTTTAGCTGTCCAGAGTGGTTGTGAATAGTCGTAGTCCGCAACAGTAGAATTACACGGTAGGAATTGTCAGTCATTCAATTGAGAATGTGATACCGAAAAGCCAAAGCATCTCTACTCAAGTCAAAGTCAAACTGATTTATGAATGTGCATTTCTCTCACTAGAAAAACATCCTACATAAAAACGAATCTGAATCTTACCAACTTGCTCTCATCTTAACTGCCCGTCTGAATGTGAAATGCACTTCTCCATGTAATCTAAGAATGAGCTCTTCAACTAATATTAACTTGGAATGCAATAGGTTCAATGACGGAGAAAATTGGATTGGCAACGGCTCTGTTTTTCTTTAGATGTTCCCAGACATATCTCTGCTCTAAGTTTTCTATCTCTTACTGTAGTAATATTCTACAATCGCTGGCCTATCTTTGTATTTCAGGTTAGCAAAATATTCAAGACAGCAATAAAAGATTCTTTTTCCCAGACTTATCTCTGCTCTAAGTTTTCTATCTCTTACTGTAGTAATATTCTACAATCGCTGGCCTATCTTTGTATTTCAGGTTAGCAAAATATTCAAGACAGCAATAAAAGATTCTTTTCAAAAACAGGACGGTTCTGGATAAGAAAAAGGATATAGAGGCGAAAATTGTTCGATTTATGAGTGCAATGTCAGGTATTCACTTTCTCAGAAAATTTCGCCCAGGACAAGTCAAGTTCAAGTTCAGGTTGGAATGTTCAAGTTGACAATGACAGGGCTGCCGGCAGCATAGTTTATATAGTTACATAGCGCGTAAAATATTTGGTGTTTACAAGGATTGCATGGGATTGCATCGACCTAGTAGTATCGTGAATTCCAAGTAGGCACATTATAGTAAAATGACAACGAGTATTTATGGCTAACCTTAAAATCATATTAGTACTCTCGTATATTATCAGGCGCGGATAGGCAGGCATTTAGACTTGGCGATTAGTACGTATCTTATATTCATAGCTTCTATCTTTATTGTTCTTGAGCTTTATTTAACATTCATGTATTCGTGGAACAGAAGTCCCATGTCATTTTAACTAGTATTGACTTTAGTACAACGTGGATTTGTTACAGTGAGTAGAATTATCTTTCCCGTGGAGAATAGATACGTATTGTATTCCGTGTAGTATGTTGCACCACTTATTTACATTTCACATACCATTGAGTTGTGTCTTGTCATGTCCTTCCCTATAGTAAAAGCTTTTGGTAGTAAACATCCTCACATAATATTACGTGTAATGCAAAGCAGGCCAAGTTATATTATGTACAGTAGGAATGTAAATATCTAGACAGAAGCCTATTTAGTAATAACCCAGTCTCAAGTTATTCTACATTCCATAAGTTCATTTTCACATGAGAAATGTACACACACACGTACAGACATAAATAGTTTTACAGAGAACAGCATGTAATAATGCGTCTAAACGTTCTTTTGCTGTGATATACATGGAGTGATGGTTAGCTTCCTTCTCTCTCAAGTCAACTACTGTAGTGACGTATACACGTGTAGGGCGGCAGTGGAAAGGAAATGCCTTTGTGCTATTAGTATTAGCAATTCATAGTAGGTTCAAGTAATCGTACTATTATGCTTACTGTACTCCACTGTGCTTTACTGTAGAGTGGATAGTAAAAGAAGTTTCTAAGAATTCACCATGAAATGGAGGAGAATGTTGTGTAATGCCAGTTAATAGGGTCTTGTGTGTGCACAAGGCTGACAATAAAGTCTGATAAATACCTCCACACACATATACCGTGTATTATACACTTAGGATGTTTGTAGTGTGTGTCCGCTGAGCTCTTCACCAGAGACAGATACAGTTTATGATTAATGACAGTAAGAAAACGATAGGAAATGTGTGTGTACTGTAGCTAAGTGCCATACAATTCCTCGGAGAGTCAATGCAAGTTCACTGTAATGAGACGAATGTAATGATTTGGATTGAAATAATGAAATGGAATGCGGGGCTTTTGCATTTCAGCTGATTGGATTCAAGTATGGGCTGTCTCTCTATGATGTCAAGTTAGTTCCCATGCTGAAATGCATACTTGCACACTCCAACCGACATAAATACGCATCCTATAGACAAATAGGCCTTATTTGACTTCCTATTGAGAATGGAGCGGAAATTCCTAACAAACGATCATATAATCATTATAAATATTAAATGCTCTAAACATTGGTATTTAGCTGCCCTTTGCTCCTCATTCAAAAAGCTTCACAACAGAAAGATTACCTTTGACTTACAGGAGGATACACAGATAGATAATACAATACCGTGCCGTAACACCACGAACGTGTCTACTTGTATTAAGCACCTTTAGAAGACTTGGCTATGCCTGACATTACATTACACCATTGTACTACAAAGATATACTGATAATCCTGAAACACCTTCAGAAACACAAGCACGCATACTGGCTACAAAAGTTTCCTTGTAATATCTACTAATGCGTCCTATACAGCTATACGATCCTTCCACGACTTCGTATTGCCGAAAGGTGTAGGTAACGAGTATTAAGGAGATGGAATGCAGAAAAAATACTTTATTAGTGATCCCACGTTTATGTACTATATAAGTCCTGTAGTTTTCGTTCTGCTATAACTAGTACTCCTTGCAATGGTTACAGGTAGTGAGGCAACGTAGCCATTTAGCACTACCGTTTAGTGCTATAAGCACTAAATACAGTAAAGCTATAGGTAGAATAACTCAAAGTAATTCTATTAGAGATATTAAAGGTTCGTAAGTTAATAAGGTTTAAAAAATGTTAGGGAACAGGAGGATGAAGAAGTAAGCTCAGTGCATTCAAAGTAGTAATGGAGTAATAGAGCGTTCCTAAATACCTACGAACAATGACAATGCAGTGTGAGAGATGAGCTGAGGAAATGTCATAAAAGAGAGGATGTAATTTTTAAGGGTTAAGCAAGTGAGAAGGCGAATGAATGGAATGAGAAAGTTTAAACTTTAACTTAATGTACTACAGACTTTCATGAAATACTTTTTAGAGCTTTCTGATTCTTATTAATAAAAATTATTTTGCTGGCCATTTGTCACCAGGCGGCCTACATGCCGCATGACATACATTCAGTACAGGATATCTGTATTTATTCATTGAGGGATCTGTCGTATCTTTATCCTATAAAATATTTAATGCACACATTTCACAGACTATCTTGATGTGAGACAGAAAATATTCTCACTTTAAATAATCGACATCTTTCTATGTACTTTGTGCTATTTGGGTATTATCCTGATAAATATAGTAAGTCATGACCAAGTGAGGATTACGATTAAGTTAACGATTTCCGTTCGACGTTTTTATTATTTGGGTATCAGAGTTCAAAGATTTAAGAATAAGGATAGAATGTAGCACAAATAATGTTCTCAGTTGCACTCATCTAAAGTAAGCAATGAAACTAAGGTACAGTATAATAATAATGATCCTAATGGTCTATACTATCAACATAAACGAAGCACAGAAGCGAGCATAATTCATTCCGAGACATTCTTCAGATTAGATTGCTTCCAAGACTAAAACGCTTTTCGTTTCGGGAGCAGCCTTCTGAATCAACCTATAAGTAGGTACACGCATCTCCTTTTTTCAGATCGAAAAGGGTGAACTTCTTAGGGCAAGTATACCTATATAAACAAATACCTACATTTAAGGAACATTTAGGTGGGTTACTACAAGCATGGATTTTTTTGTTACCAAACACTTTTTCTACGCTAAGGTTGAGATGAGTAGCATCTACTAGTGACAAACATTATTTTATTGTACTTTATTTGACTAGAAACGGAAATGTGTGCAAGACGCATTAAAAATCAAAGGCCTTATCTAATTTGAAAGAAGGAAGGAACGAAGTAATAAAGTATTTGTAGCCTAAAGTTTGCAGGTTTACACAAGTTTTGTACATCTGCTTGTCTTATTTCTTATAATATGTAAGTCAAAGATTAGTCTACAAACGGTGGACTAACACTTATCAAACATGTTAGTCTGTTACATCATAATTATACTGAACTGTTTAAACTCAAGTAAAAATATGTAAATAATTATATCGTGATTATTTAAAGGAATTCATAAAAAAGTGACATTCTTCCGCAGGTTGTACATTGAATGATTGTAATTTAATTTTGATTTCCGTTCGGTGAAGTTACAGTGTGTGGTGTAGAGTCGGAAGGGTTTTCTATGGCTGCTGTGGAGCAGTTTTAATGTTTATAGTACGGATGGATGTGCATATAAGCATTGAATAAAATGCAGAAGTAGTAGTAGAAGAATCTAAGGAAGGTAATGTAATAGTGGTGTTAAAAGTTAAGGTGTTCCGCCTACGTAGTGCAGAGAGACAGGACACAATAGTAAATAAGAGGACATAACATACATAACATGGACAAAGGGAAGGATACGTAAGAAGGAGGCAGTAGCTTAATAAGAAAGCTAAGTCGAGGCAGCTAACAATAACAATAGGTGTAAGGGTAGCATTATCCTGTGTGTGTATCTGAAGACATTAAGGAAGGCAGGTGAGGCAGAGGGTGAGGTGAGTCGAGTTGATGTGCAGTTCACTTCAGTTGTGGAGATCCAACCAAAATATCCAAAAGCCAATGCAATTCTATCTCTACAATAATAACATCTACTTGATTCTATTACATTATTATAATATTGTATTTTATGAAAGGGATCCCTATATCAGTCTCCTACATAGCATAGTCTTATACTTAGATATCCTTATATGCAAGTAAACCCACAATTAAGCTTCTCTCTACTAGCATATGAAATAGGCTTCTTTATAAAATATTTCTTGGACTCGTTCCTTTCCTTTAGTTTACGGTTCGTTGCTTTCATTTGGGTGGTTTGCTTTGCTTCGCTCAACTCTATAAAACACAATAGAATGCTGCCTTGCAATGCTACCCTACAACATACACAGATAACAAGGTAACACTCCACACACTCAATACTGTACTTATCTGTGTATACATACTACGTTTATCTGTTACGTATACTGAGTGGTGTAGTCGCAGTGGTAGTCGTCAGCCCATGCATCCCTTACTAAAAAAGGTAGTCGAGTAGGTATTGCTATGTGAATGTGAAGTGAGGGCTTAGAAATGCTGCTTGGGAGATTAGTCGTGTTAGTGTTAGTGTAGGTACTGCAGCAGAAACAGGGCTGGTGCAACCTCTCCTCTCTGACATCATACATTCGTATCGTCTAAGAATTTACGTAGAATACCTACGAGAGCAGTTTGGTTACCTTACCATTAGGATTTACGATTACCATAATTTTAAAACCTCTTCGCTCCTGTAAAAATTAAAAAGTTCAAATTACAGATACAGAGTGTAGGTACACTATATCAATAGCTTTCAAGAGTCTGCAGTGAGGAAGGTGACTGAGAGCAAGTGACTATTAGTGTTTTTGGAGGAGAGTGTGGGTAATAAGAACATTCTACCGGAAATGACATTCAATAGAGAGAAGCGGAGTCGGGATTCAGTTCAGTGATTTTTGTGTTCGTCTCCCTTATTTCCTTTGTTTCGTCTTCTGCTGTGGTGTGGCTGGACTCAAATGACAAGGAGATTGTTCTCTGTGACACTGCACTTGTTTGTCCTTAGTACAGTTACTTAAACAGACTGGAGTCAGATGGATTCTAATAGCTGCTAATTTATCCGAAGAGAAACTTCAAGTTTTATCATGTGACTGACTGTTTGTGATGTTAATAGATCAAGTTGAGATTCCTTAAGAAGAGACGAGTGAATATGTGAAGCCCCATTTATTTGCAATGAGAATAATAAGGAAACTGTTTGCATTGCAGTTTGTTTATCTTAATTATTCGCTAGTTTTCAGTGTTCCGTTTGTTTGTTGTCTCTCCTCAACTCACATTGTAGATCAGGAGGAGGAACTAGCTTGACACAGACATGAACTTAAGTAATTCAAACATTAAAAACCTCGAGTTTACAACAGAATTATGCTTGATTGTAGGAAATGTCATTCCTAGGCGGAGTAATAAGAAATACTTGAACCTGGACTAGTCGTTTCCGTTCTTATGGCTTTTTGCTATTACCATTACCATTTAGCTTAATTGCCATTCTCAAACAACATTTGTCTAGACTGCCACTAATAAAACAACTCTGCGTAACTTATGTACGTACTAGTGTAACAATTTGGGGTTTGACTCTGACTATCCACGCAGTAGACACGTACATACACTTAAAAATGCGAAATTGCCAGCACCGGATCCTTATCGAACTTATTGGAATGAAATGCGTAGAGCAAACGTGTACAGATATTGTGTTACAGATTGAGTGAAAAATTATCTGATTGTGAGTAAATTAGTTTGTTCCTGTCATGTCTTGTCTTAAGCTCATGTGAAAGTTAAAACTTTGTTATTTGGACATTTCTTATCGCATCTGTCTTACATTATTAATTCCTTTTTAAAACGTTTTCTATTATTTATACAAATTAACAGAATGCATGTAGAACATCTAAGAACTATGTGAAGTGATTCGATAATAATATTCTATGATATAATTCTTGAGCTGTCTTACATTATCTCTGTAAGTATTCATGCGTCGTGTACACACACCGTTTGCCTTGGCGTAGACTCTGTCGTGCTACAGATACTGATTCGATATTTGAACTTGGTTAATAAAATGGAACCTTAACAAGAGAAACTCGCTGAGGATTGAGATCTATTTTTGATTGGAAATAAGTTATCCGTTCCACAGTCGTAAATAAGGAGCTTTTGATGGATGTCTTTAGTATAACTATAGGCAATTGTTCGTTTGTATGAAGTGAAAAATCTTGGAAAAAGACCTGAGTCTTTCTATTCTGGGAAGTGGGTAAGTCAAGAATTACTTTGGACTCTGTTATCTTAGTATTGAACTTATTTAATGTTAAGCCACAAGTAAATACCTGTGGATTAATAGGTAGGAGATTACCTATGTGAACAGATAAAGTTTTAGTAATAGGTTCAAAGTACAAGTTAAAATAGTAGTTAAAGGTATTATGAGAATTCTTATTGCACCTCAAGTAGTTTTCACGGAAGGATAAAGTTGAAACACATTTTTAGAAATGTGAACGTGTTCGTTCTAGTTGCAAGCTTAATTTTGTTGACTCTGTCTTTTAGATAAGGATTTATTTTCTCAAATGTTTCTGCTTTCTTATGCATGTGAGCTATCTGCATAACATAAGCTTAAGAATACTTCTGATCAGACCATTAGCATTCATGTTTATTGTGTTATATAATATAATGCGTAGATTTTACTACTCATTCCAATCCTATCACGTCGAGAGAAGGAAGGCAATTAGTAGTTGTATTCCGCAGTGAACCAAGGAAATGTACTTTACATGTAGTTGCATTGCACTACATACAAAAAAGTTGCATGGAGAAAAGAGCTACGAACTATTTAATGGAGTTGGACACTTTTATGCTCATTTCCGCTCGCTGTACCTGGAAGGATTGTTAGAACTCTGTGGGAGCACTGCTGACCAACTGTTTTAACTTTTGTCTCACAGCTACCTGATACTTCCACCCATCTACTAATACACACGCTTTACATACTACAGTTAGGTCTACCTACCTCCTGGATCCATAGATTATATGGAACGCGTTATATAATCGTGCTCCTGGAGGATTGTCAATCTATTTATTATTATAGTAGTAGGAACATCCTTTTCGTTAACTGCCTGATGTTCTCCATTCGATTGTCTTACTAAATAATGCAGTTCTTTCCTCTTTCTAAGTTTTGGAGGTTTCTTAATCAGAGGGTTAAATCGTGTAGGTGGAAGTGGATATCAGAAAAGGTTATTTGACGTAGTTAAGCATTAAATACGTTGTGGTTTTGTTCGACTATGACTTGACTTTCATTACTCTGTATTTTGGCTTAATAACCGTGGGAGGACTTTTACATGTTGAAACAAAACGGATAGAATGCCTAGACATGTAGAGATGAGACGCTTTGTTTTCCAATTCTCCATGCAGTTGCATTATCAGGGAAGAAGAGCGTGTGAACGTTGTCGAAATAGACTGACACGTGAGTAAGTTGGCAGTTGAGAGAGTTCCAGCACCTGTCCTATTATTATACTTTTTTTCCTTCAGACTTACCGAAGTGTCTGGCCATATCCTTTTTAATTTTGTTTTGGATTCACCTGTTTAAATACCAACCCTTTTGTGCTAATGTTGATGACGTGACTTGGTAGCACTTCATGCGAGCTTTAAGTACCCACTGAGTAGTCTGCTGGATTTTATTATCTTTAGCATGCAGAGTGCATTTACTCCCACTATGCATTTTGTACACACAATTTTATCAAATCAGTTTTACTTGACATGACAATGTAACTTGCAGCTAAGTGTGTAATAGTGCAACTATTTTGGATGTACCAGTAAATTGTAGCGTGCCATTTTATTTGCTAGGTATGCTGTGCTAGTTATTATTTGGACATTGAAATTGCACCCGAAGATATAAAATTAAATTAAAATGCTCTAGTAGTATTTAGTTCAGTATTGTTCAAACTGATTAGAAATGTACTTATTTGTCCATATAGCAAAAGTAAGTTGGGACGATTCCTATTAAGTATTTTCTCTAATTGGTAAATGAACATTACTGTTAAGTCTTATCTGGTTTGTGTTAATATTAATGGTTGCTTGTAGTGCTCTTGTCTTGCTTTTATTAGTGCAAACTTTTTACGATATGATTGGGAAGGTCACTGTTTTCCATTAAAAAGTGTTTAGCTGAGTCTGAACTGAATGAGTTCTTATATTCTCTCATTCATTACAACTTGCCCTAAAAGGACGAGATACTTCACTAGGCAATCTATTAGTTGTAAATACTAATAAGCTAGCTAAGTAGTTGTAATTTGTTGATGGGGTACCTTCTCGAGATAGTTCATGCAATGTTCGCATGAACATGGCCAATATTAATGAATAATGACTTTATTACTATGCAAGTATTACAATTGTAAAAGTGTAACTTTACGTTCAATTAGCAAGGTGATTAGGTCAGGACAAATGTGTAGACTGTGGCAATGCCATGACATGAGATAAACATTGCAAATATCTTTAGGCAAATTGAAACTGAATTCTGAAAGTGTCGCTAGGTACTTTAGTGTCTTGAGTACATTTTGACTGCAGCACTTTTAATTTGGTACACTTGAACTTACATAAATTTCTAAAATTTACATCGATCTAGTTTAATCGTCCTAATAAATGCTAGTTTATCTGGTCTAATATTATAATAGTGCTATAAGGTCTAATCGAGTAGTAATAAAAATCGAGATTTGTACGATAATACAAAGATTTGTTATTGAGTCTCAAGTGCATTCACTTATCAGGTCAATTCATTCATATCAAACATGTAGTTCAGTTCAGCTAGTACCTCGTACTTGAGTTAGAAGTTAGCTCCACCGCATAATACACAATGCCGTGTGTACAATGAGCAGTAACGGCAGGACAGATCGCAAATTTGATTAATGGTTTTCAACACAAATGAGGGAAATGTTGAATTCGTGCGATCCTGAGCGAGAAAGAGTGTTCAGATAATAATCTCCACATTTCTTATAGAACTAGCTTGGTTCGGCTGACATGATCCTTTGATTTGTATTTTCGTGTAGACATGCTTAATTGTGTTGTGGTACTGGGCAGAGCAATTTAACTGTAGCAAGGGTCTGATCTCAAGTGATGCGGTGACCATTAGTGTTGTACATACATTATACATGCATATACACGATAATAACGCGAGGACAACATTGTTTAGACTCATAATCTAATAATACGAGTGATTTAGGTTTATATCTTCCAAATATAATGATATGGCATAGTTCGCGTATCGGTTACAGGATCATAATCTTTGCCACTATTTATTACGTAGGTTAGGTTAGGTACTTCACTTTAGTTGATCTCTGGTATAGCAGAAAATAAATTATATGATTAGCGTACCTAAGTCAAATAAGTATTAGTAATGTCTATGCCTCGTGGCACGAAGTACACTGTACAACTATAAAGTACACCACCTGACATTAGTAAACCTTTCATTCGGTTACATAACAGACAGAGATTAGCATAGTGGACTGTATCTATAGTATTGTACAGTCTCTAATGTTAATGTTAGTCAGATCTCGTTAATTTGTATTCCTACGTACTTGTTCGTACTACTTACTGAGGTAGAACTGTAGAACAACTCGAACCAACTTTTGTTTAGCCAAGCAAACCACAAATATGTACACAAAGGCATTCTATGGTTATTAATTTAGTAGTTAAGAAAAGAGACTTGACTTGCACTTACCTATACCTATAATACCTATAGGACCTAGACTGCTGTAGTATTGGCATTTTATTATGCGTATTGTCATGCTTCTTGTTTGCAGATCCTCAACTAATGGATATTTAGGTATAAATATTGTATGCAGATAGTGTGCTGCACAATAGAATGTATTTTGTTCTGATTTCGTGCCAAAAGTGTTTTAGTCAAAGTGAAGTCAAGTCTAGCCAGACTTGGCTGGGCCGGGATTGTAACTTTATATACAACAACTAATGCTGTTATTTACTGCAGCAAAGCAAGGCCTACATAATATAATGCCTAATTGAACGGAGGTAAATGCAAAAGCATAGGCAGCCTGGCCTGGTACTACCTGTAGCTGCAAATCCAAACTTTCTGATTCAAAGACTTGACTGATCAGGCCATTTTAAGTTGAGAGGTCAAGTTTGTCATCGTTAACTTGTTACGTGCATTGCAGTATTAGTAGTATGCAGACAGTGTGGAGGGTAATGTGATCTAATGTTATTGTGGATATCCATTCTAATAGATATTTTATATTACAGCGTGTATTGTTATGTAAAACCAAAGATTAATACGAATGTCTGCAATAATATTATGAATGAGGGAATACCATGCAGAGGAAGAAATGTTGGACATATGGAACCATTTGCATTAGCAGTAGGCTACATAGGCACTAACACCTAGCAATGGCACAAAGATGGATAGCACAACAGAAGAGAGTAGCATATCACATGAGTGGACAAGATCAAGTTATTTGAGCAGTTTTCCTATTTCTTTGCCTCTCCTTTTCCTTGCGTGAATGTTCCAGCCCATTGGATTGGATTCATTCTGTTTTCTCACTTGTTTTTTGCCTGGCCTGCATAAATTCTGATATTTTATGAATAATGACTGAGATCAAAAACCTATTTCAATTCACACGAAGAAGAATACGAGTTTATTATGTACATGTATGTGTTAAATAGATTTCCTATAGTTTCCCCTCTAACCTGGTCAAATAGCAGTTGCTGTAATTTTATCTAACTTGACTATGATAGAGAGGAGACGTGAGCGTAGTGAGAGTTTTATATCATATAATCATCAGATCGATGCTAAGACTATCATCTTCTGCCTATAAGTATGTAACGAGAGAGCGATGAGACAGGGAGATGATGTACTGCGAGTCCTTAGTAGGTAGTCGCGCGGATCTGTAATAGTAATGCTAATGCCATGCCAGTCAGTCTGCTCTGAGTTATTATGTGATTCAGAAAGGTGAGGGAAAAGGTTATAAAAAGTTATTGAATGGATTGGCGATAGTAGAATGCAATTCACAGTTATTATCTGAGGTTAGGCTCAAATCAAATCGCCTCACATCACATTAAATTCACAGCCAGCCATCACACGCCACGCTGTAGCAGCTAGCGCGAGGATCACAAGGAAGGAGCATATGGAGGAGTGAGGAGCAGTTACATGCGAATTAATTTTAGAGCACAATCAATGACATCATCCTGTGTTCTTTGGCCTTTTTCACAGATCATGACTTTAAATTTGCATACAGAGTTTGAACTTGTTAAGTCTAAATGCTATTTTCTTCCCGACCATCTTCTCAAGAACC
The DNA here is from genome assembly GCA_019776445.1 of Tomocerus maximus. Classification (NCBI taxonomy): domain Eukaryota; kingdom Metazoa; phylum Arthropoda; class Collembola; order Entomobryomorpha; family Tomoceridae; genus Tomocerus; species Tomocerus maximus. The sequence goes on along the minus strand of JABASH010000143.1, from coordinate 4,538 downwards.
TCTGCCTATAAAACTGCCTTTGCACAGCCTAATCGGTCATTCAATACAATTGCAAAATATCACATCGCTATCACGCTAGGATTTTTTCACCTTCTATTTGATCTTGTGTCTGATCATGACCTCTGCGAATGTTTTATGCCAACTCCGTCCTAGCCAGCATAAATGCTACTCATATAGTTTCCTATGCTTGATGCCTTAATTATGTATGCAAAGAAAAGGCTTAAGTATTGCGCGTAATGGATTGGAGGTTCAGACTTCTGCCCTGTCATCATCAGACTACTAAAATATATCAAAGACCCTGCTAATCAAAAGGCGTGTACTCACGTGTGAGCACGGGGGAAGCATAACGAATTTTCTGATCTCAGATTAAAAACGCTTTCTGTGTGGTAGATTTAAGGATGAGGTAGACAGACAGTGAATCAAAATTAAGGACGGAGCTACATAATGCAGGTTAAGTTAAGGTGCTCTCAGAGACAGGGAATCCCAGGCTACAGGTGAGAAGAGGTGGCAATGCATAACAATATTAATCAGCAGGTGTCAGGGATCAAATCCAATCAAGACCCGGCTAGAGGCACAAATCTCTAATCTTAGACTCTGTCTTAACTTCACAGTAAGATTCACGACCCATCAATCCAGGCTACCAAAAATAAATCTGTTCACAATAAGTAGGAATCTATAGGGTTTAGCTATTCCATTCAGTTATTCCCATTTGTGTGTCTGTACCAGAATATAGATACGTGATCAACATTGTGCAGACACAGACAAAGCTACAAGTATAAAAAATGGAAAATTAATAACAATATTGAAGAAGTAGAATTGCATTATCAGAAGCCCTGGGATTAATAAGCACCACCTAATTGGATTCAGGCAGTGCAGTGGATGGCATGGCAGAAGTCATACATAGTAATCAGAATGTGCTGCAATGTATTATCGGTTAGCATAGGTTGGTCGAAGATTGTCTCTAAGTGAGTCTTCAATGGAATTGAATGAGAAAGAAGTGAAGGGTTGAATGGATCAAATTAATTCGGGGCTGGATAGTTATGTGAGTGATAGTGGAGCCAAAGCCAAGTTATCCAGACTGGTCATAGTTAGTCCCTCCTGACTGCACTCACAAATACACAAATGCCCTGCTAGAGTATGCAAGACACATCTAACACAAGTAATAAGCAAATAGTAGACGTATTAAGAATTTTAAATGATCTCATCTGGTGTGGTGAGACTTGAGAGTGCTCAACCTTTCAGTCGTGAATTGCAACGTGTCTGCAGTTGCACTTGTGTTTCTATTTGCTTTGCGAATTTCCATCTCTATTGTTATTCCCAGTTGGCAGTAATGAATAAGAAGGCTGAGTTGACTGACTAAACTGGACATCGCACCCACATCCTCTGCACATCCACTCTCTATAGATAGATAAGATAATAGAGTGAACATTATGTGTTTACTTGGTTGACCATTGGAATATCTCTGTTAACTGGGAAGACAAAAGAAAGCTGAATGAAATGTGGGCTTCTGGTTGACGTCCATTGTTTTTGCATTGTTGGTCGGTCGGTGGGTTAGTTAGTTAGCTTAACTCCCATCACTTACTTAGCATCAGCAGAATGTTCGACTTGATTAGTTAGTTAGCTAACTAGCTCTTTTATGTATTTTACTTTGGTTTACTTTACCTGACTTAGGATCTGTTGGGAAATCCTCCTTGGTGTATGTAGTAAATGTGATGTAACGCTTCAGATATTATGAAAGGTTCACTCAGGTAGAAGAATGACTAAAGGTCAAAATAAGTTACTCATCCTCAGTCGGTTAATTTGTGATATTAACATAAAATAGTCTCGGTAAAGTCGCTGTTCGGCTGTATTGCTGGTTAACACAGTTCAGATGTGCATGCATGCAAAAGTAGACCGACACTGCCTGCACTAGTCAGGAATTTGCGGTATGTTGCGAATTATGGTGAGCCGGAGAAATAGAAATGGTACTGGCTGTGCGAATTGAATTAAATACCTAACTTTTGTTTCCATTCACACTAGGAGATGTTAACACCTGCAGTATAAAAATGAGTGTAATGCAATGAGAAACTTATCTCGGGGTTTTCTCAGCATTTTTCAGACTTGTCCATGTATTATTTTAATTTTCAAGGAATTTTGTGGTAGTTTGTAGTTGCCCTTCACATTGCAAAACTCACGATGACGGTGATGTTTTTATTTAAGCGAAGAGCTGACTTGTCAAAGTCAAGACCAACATGCACTCCTTTGACATTAGTGCTGCAGGTCATTCCATAATGAGTAAAAGATCTGGTTTTCCCTAATTTTCAATGCCTAAGCCACAGACAGACATTGTCAGCTCGGAGGAATATTAACTCTTTTAATGTCCTTACTATTGAAACTTAAACAAACGTATTGAGTAACAAAGCGTGATAGAGTATCACTCTCTGAACTTAACTAACTTTTTGAACAAAAACCTTTTTACTGTGTTTTTGCATAATAATATGAACCTGGGTTGTTGATTCATCTACACAGCACAGTAGTATAGAATTTATGAATCTGTGTGTGCATCTCTTGAGAAGATCTTGCTCTATCTCTACTGCAGAGTCTCTGGTGTCTCGTCTCCCATGTTGTTGACAACCTGATTCTTTATCTTGTGTCACCGTGTTTATTTTATCTCATAAGTGTAGTCCTGTCTGTGTACATATTACATTACTAAGTTGATCTTTGGTTACAGAACTCAGACGCTACTATTATCTTGTATTGTCTATCAAGTTTTCCGAAGTAAAAATCACACGCGTCGTTCCTTTCCTTCTCTACTGTTGAAACAGTTGATATGACTGAGCTTCTGTCGCTCTTTTCCTGCAAAAATTATAGTCGAATGAGTAGCGACTACTAATTCAAATGGGCTTTACATTAACATAATAAATTATTTGCACATGCATAGGAAGCTCTTTCACAGAGCAAGTCAAAACGGGGCAAAAGTGCTGTTTCAATTTCTAAACGATATTATTACATGTAACTACCTTTCTAGAGTCGCAAGAGGTATAGAAAATAATAGTAATATATTATTACGTGTGTTACTTTTAAGTAGGCATGTATATAATTATATTTCCTACTACTACACTGCAACTTGCAATTCTGGTATGGATTTAAACAAAGTCACGAGAAATGCTAATGTAACATGCTGCAATTGTACATCATGCCGTGTTCCCTACCAAAAGCAATCCTCTTACTCGTATTTTACAGATTTTTTTGTATTCCAGTCGTTCAGGTGAGAAACTTCCCATAAGAATATATGGGATACCAATATGTAACCCAATAGGACAGGCCTATACCTACTTGTGATGCGATTGCCATTAGAGTGAAATTAATTACCTCAAGTCAAAATGTATTATGCTGATTATACACTCATGCGATTCAGAGTATTAACTGTACAGAAGCATTGCGAGTGTGGTCAAGTCAGTCTGTGTAAAACTGCCTCTGTTACATTTCTTAGATAATTCCTGCAAATTAATCTCTATCTGATAGTGTATAGTACATACAAGGTGCCTTGTATAGTGGATACAAATATTATGTATGTCTGTGCATTGCATGTGCAAAGGTACACACTCAAGATTTATTATTTGTTATCACATTACTTACTCGATACATAATGCATTCAGTCCGTATTTAATTACCTATGGGCAACTGCAAAGTGTATTAATTGTCGCATATTTAAAGGTTTTCGTTCCTTTGTGGTTAAATGTTGGCTAACGATAAAGCGGATTGCTGCGTGAGGATGAGTAAGGAAAAGGCGAGGGTTGAGTTATCTAACGAGTCGAAATAATTAATGAGTTATTGAATAGAACAGAACAATATAATGCATTACCGTACAGTAGTGCTGTGTTGATGTGACTAAAGGCAAGACAAGTGACCTGCGAAGAATTTATGCAAATTGCCTCCTGATTACTTTATAGTGACTTCGCTGCGCCTGGCTTCTTAACTTCCCTCCTATCTCTCTGCCTCTCTGCATTTCCTCGTTCTTCATGCGTTTCTCTCTTTTCGCCTTCCTTTCCTCAACACTTTATAGATTTAATGTGAAACTTAATACTACTTACTCATCCATGCACTAATCTCCTACCTGCACAAGCAATCAGCAAACACTTGTGCACTCTATACTTAAAATTATTCCAATACTACTCACTTTGCTATACAGCAATCTGCCTCCAACAATTTACAGGTGTTACGCCATTATCCCATACTTCTTCTGATTTTGCTGATGTTCTGATTAATTCTCCATGTACTCAGCCATCCTATGCAAATTGACTTTTGTTTCTCGGCGATTTGGTGTGGTTATTATTCTACTGTGAAAAAACTCCCAAAAAACTATTATGTTTACGTACTTTCAAGTTGATATGCAAATGTGTCTCACTATCCTTTCATAAAATTATACCTTTTTACTCGCCAGCTCTCGTAGTAAACACATAAAATGCACCGTAACTGTGTTTATGAACTTTCTGATAGCATTTACAGATTTTTTAAAGATATGTGCTCTAGCACACTCTCTGAATGATATAATAATA